>CBVK0100043660.1:0-30155 GCA_900067695.1 Picea abies | reverse complement strand
CAAATGAACCTGTCCAAAATCACCTTGAACATAATCTAGAAAATGTTTCCTATGGGGTGTGGCAAGAAATGAAGCCCATGAATCTACTACCCAAGACTCATAAGTATTATCTACAGAAAGAATCAAAGCATCTTGTAACACATCACCTGTTACATTTTCTTCTTGATTTTTCTCGTGTTTCCCATCTCTTTGTTTCCTTGGAGCTATGTAGTCTTTCGTCATATGTCATTTCT
The DNA here is from genome assembly GCA_900067695.1 of Picea abies. NCBI lineage: Eukaryota > Viridiplantae > Streptophyta > Pinopsida > Pinales > Pinaceae > Picea > Picea abies. Next base: position 29,922 of record CBVK0100043660.1, on the reverse strand, counting down.
TCCCACAATTCCAACACTCTATTTTTCCCACTCTGGATTTGGATCTTCACTTCCTAGAATTCTCATAGTTCCATGAGCCCTTTCCTCTATCCTTTTGTCTTCCTCTGTTCTCCATGTTTAACGCATTACATGATGTCTCACATGTGCTTTTCCATCGCATTTCCTTGCTAAGGATAACACCAACAACATCATTAAATTTTAGAGTGTTTCAACCAGAGACAGAGTTACTTACAACCATGAACAAACCATTCCATCTTTTCGCAATGAGCACAACATTAGAAGAGCCCTGACCTCATCATCAAAATCCACTTTTACAGAACTTAGTTGATTAGTAACCGTATTAAATTCATTTAAATGATCTGCAACATACCCACCTTTTGACATCTTCATATTAAATAATCTCTTCATTATAAATACCTTATTGGACATTGAGGGTTTTTCATACAGTTTAGTCAATGCGTCCATCAGCTCCTTCATTGTATTTTCTTTTGAAATATTTAAATCCATCGACGCTGCTTGGTTGAGTCTTATCGTTCCTAGTTCCTTTTTACCAAGAACCTCCCATTCTTCGTCCTTCATGGTCGTTGACTTCTTTGCTATTTATCCCAATGGTAGGAATACATTCTTCTGATATAAATAATCTTCCATCTGCATCTTCCATAACTGGTAGTTTTGGTCGTTAAATTTTTTGACCCTAAACTTTCCATCTTCTACCATTACTCCCACTTGAACTAGGAACCCTCTTTTCCTACAAGTTACCTTTCTCTCTGATACCAATTGTTAGAAAAACAGGATCAAGGAGCAATAAAATAAAACAAATGCAGAAATAAAAACACAGAAGATACACAATACAATATAGACACAGATATACGTGATTCACCCATTGTGGGCTACGTCCACCAAAGAAATTGTTTGGTCCTTCCTTTTTATTATCCAACAAAATGAAGGGATACAACCTACATCACACTTGTTGTAACTTCCTCTTCTTTCTCTCACATTATCCATCTCTTTAGTTATCTTCAGATGGTCTTCTCTGAGCTTTCGTTAAAGTAGCAGGCATAACGGTAACCAGTCTGTGATATCCTATTATCTATTTCAACATTGTGCACAAGGAACCTCTATTGTTTGGGAAAGTCTACCCTATTTTATTTCCGCAAAACCTAAGCCACACACACTTTACATTATTTCTCGCACATCATTACATCCACACATTTTACATTGTTCCTCCACAGCTCCACTTTGATACATGTTACATTACTTCCTCTGCATCTTTACATCTAAATACTTCCTTTTACTAAGTTCTATGCCAGATGTTTTTAGTTGTTTTTTATAATAAACATTGTAACTTGAAATAAATTCAATTCAACAATATTTTTTAAGTTAAACATATGCATACACGCATTTTATTTACTTTATATATGTATTTTTTATAATAAACATTGTCACTTAAAATAAATACAAGTATTGAGAATTAGTGTTGGAAACTTAGAAAATGAGATTGCCATAAAGCAATCAGTTATCATGAAAATTACATTGTTGGTCAGAATCTGTGCTATGGAACTATTGGAAGTGCAGAGTTGCAAAGTGTGGGAATGCGAGAGGATGGGCGATATGAATCATCAACACAAGGGTTCAAATTAGATTATGTTGGTTGTGTGGCGCATATGCCTATGCGGACACCGAGAAGATATGGTTGTATGGACGATATGTGTGTGCTAAAGAAATGTATGTTGAACACTTCACCTATTTACTAAGTTTTCTTTGACATTGAACAATTTACCATTTTCCTATTTTTTATGAAGTTTTATGCAAAATGTTTTCGCTGCAAAGACTTCAAAATGTTTAAAAATGAAATTTCCATAAATGAGTCAGTGATCAAGCAAATTACATTGCTGGTCAGAATCTATGCGATGGAACTATTGGAAGTGTGTAGTTGCAAAGTGCGAGAGTGCAGGAGGATGATTGTTATGAATTATCCTCAGAAGGGTTCAAATTAGACTAGATATTTCCTATGCGAAGGATATTCTTGTGCAGACGTCCGAAAGATATATCTATGGGGATGATGTCTTTGTGCCCAACAAATATTTGTGCAATAGATATATGTCTTTAACAATATTTTTTTAGTTAAGCATATGCATAAAAGAATTTTGTGAACTATTAAAAGTGTAGAGTTGTGAAGTGCAGGAGTGCGGGAGGATGAGTGATATCAATTATCTACACAAGGCTTCAAATTATACTAAGTCTTGGTTGTGCGGGGGATATGCCCGTGTGGACGTGTAGGGGATATGCCTTGCTTTTTGTAATTCTAAAGTGTGGATACTTTGCATTGGTTCTTGCCGATCCTAATATCCAAACACTTTACATTGTTTCCCACATATGATAACCTCCCCATTGAACATTTCACTTATTTGCATTGCTTCTTGCATATGCCAATCTATGCATTCAACACTTCACTTATTAATTTACTAATTTTTTTACCACATTGAATATTTCACCTCTTTTCTTATTTTTACAAAGTTTTATGAAAAATGTTTTCACTGCAAAAAATTTGCATTGCTTCCCACATATGCTAGCCTCCTCGTTCAACATTTTTTCTTATTTACTAATGTGGAGTGTGGAGGTGGAGAGGATACATCTGTGTAGAGTGGAGTGCATAGTGCCTAGATATCATCATAGAAGAACACCCTACACACCTTGAACCTTCCATAAATGAGTTCGTTATCATGTAAATTACATCGCTTGTCAGAATTTGTACCGAAGATACATTTGTACTGAAGATATATATCTTTGACAATATATTTTAAGTTGATCATATGCATAAAATCATTTTGTTCACTTTATATACTTATTTTTTAATATATGTATATACATATAAGAATTGAGATATCTAAAAAGTTGAAATACTTTTGTCTTAATGTTTGTTTCACCGACATTCAATGTAACATCAAGGTTAATATCATCTCTTCTGCCAACAATTCTACCCACTTTGCTTCCCGCAATCCTAGCATGCAGATACTTTGCATTGGTTCCTTCTCATCATAGCCTCCAAATACTTTGCATTGCTTCATGCATATGCTAATGTCCCTATTGAACATTTCAGTGATTTGCATTATTTCTTGCATATGCTAACCTCCCCATTGAACACTTCACTTATTTGCTAACTTTTAATCCACATTGAACACATTGAAACATGTTTTATGCTAAATCATTTCACTGCAAACACTTTGCATTGCTTCCCACATATGCTAGTGTCTCCATTGAACATTTGACTTATTTACTAAGTTTTATTCCATGTTGAACACTAAATGTTGCTACTTGTTTCTACTTTATTCTTATCATTGTCTTCTTTGCATAAACAATGATATTATTCTTATTTATTATATGAATTATCCTTTGACAAAGATTTTTCATTTCCTATGCATTTAGCTATACTAAGTCACATAATTCAACATATATTTCGCAACTACCTTTGTAGGGACCGAGTTTCCACACAACACTTGTTATATGTAGTGTTATTATTAAATTATAAATGATATATTGTTATTATTTATTTATATATAAATAATAATAAGTTATTATATATCATTTTAAAATACATTATTTTAAAATATATCAAAGTATATAGTAATGTATAATATTACAATAAATAATAATATATATAACATTAAACTATATATGATCATGTTTAATATTAAATTATTATATTATTTATTTGTTATATGATATTGGTTTTTTGAGTTCACTAATATACCTTTTGTTAATAAGGGATGTACAAGGAGATCTCATCATTAACTTTATCTGATCTTTTGATTTCTAATATCTAAACAAATCTCACCTTATAGAATGTTAAATTTGTTTTATATAATTTATAATCAATATATACTCACTCAAAAAAAAATACAAATTTGTTTGATAAACATAAACATAAAATGTTTTATTTTATTTTTTAATTATAATAGTTCAACTAAAATCACCCATTCAAAAAGAACCCCATGAAAAATTAGGGTTTGCGGGAGATCCCATTAAACTAGCAAACACTTATGCCATTAAATATGGAATCAAGCTATGGGATTTTATGAATGCATGGAACCAACCTACAACAAAGTAAACCATACAAAATTGGAGATAAAACCCTATATAGATAAATACATATAAAAATGGGGGTAGGGAAATGGTTACATATAGAGGTATGCAACATAGGGTCTCTGGTTCTCAATATTATTTTTCATACGAAGGATTTGGATGATCTCAACAAGGAGTGAAGGTATGACCTCACTGCCGATTTTTAGTTTTGAAAGAGAGTTTCACCATTATTGATTGTGTATTGATTTATTTCCCAACAAGACATCACCTAATACCCATAACACCTCCACAATACCTATAAAATCCCCCTGCCCTATGCACACCCCCAACACCTATAAACATGCTTCAATTAAAGAAATCTCTCCCCCCTTAATATGAAACAATATATTGACTTGATTTTTCATGATTTTAAGACCCCTTTATGTATAAATGTGATAGAATATTGGCCAACAAATGCGGCCCTTGTGGCAATTTCTATGTTCCTTCAAGTAAGCATGAGAAGCTAATTTGGGTGGCACATTAAAGTCAGGTGGTAGGACACTTCAGTGTGGAGAAGATAGTGGCAATGCTACAAAATTACTTCTATTAGACAAATCTCCAATAGGATGTTAGTAGGTATATAAAAGTGTGAAATGCATGTGCCATCACCAAACTTGACATCAAGAAGCAAGGTTTGTACACTCCTTTTCCCACCCTAGATATACCTTGGGATTCTATCTCCATGGACAACATATCCATCCTACCTTCAACCAAACATGGCAATGACTGTGTATTTTTGGTTGTTAATTTATTCCCTGAGATGGCCATTTTGACACCCTATAAGAAGAATACCACAATAAATTCCATAGCTAAGCTCTTATTCAAGAATGTTTAGGTTCATTTTAGGCTCCCATGAACCATTATTTTAGATAGGGATAGTAGGTTCCTAAGTAATTTCTAGTCCAACTTGTGGTCGAGGATGGACACCAAGTTGACCAAATTGACTGCCTTCCACCCCCAAACTAATGGACATACAAAGGTAGTCAATAGGATAATTATGAATATCCTGATAATATACAACTCCAAACATCCACACACATGGGATGAGATCTCTCCATTTGTTTATAATAGCTGCAATAGATTCCTCCATATCTCTAATGACCACAACCCTTTTTTAGTGTGTTTGGGGTTCTAGCCATTGAACCTAATTGATGTAGTTTTTCCCATTGTATCTACACAATAAGAGTCCATCCATGCTCAAATTGAGGCTAATTTAGAGTAGCCAAATTTGTGGAATAGATCTAGCACATCCAACAACAAGTTCATGATATCTTGCATAAATCCAATGCCAAGTACAAACAATGCCATAATTAGCATTGGGTTCCACATAAGTTTCAGGTGGGAGATAAGGTATGTTGAATTTGTGGAAAGAGTGCCTTGTGGGACCCCATTAGAAGCTCCACACACTACAATACAAACCTTACAACATCACCAAGGTTGTGGGTGAGAATGATTTTGAATTAGGAATTCCCTCTTCGCTTGGCTTGCACCTTTTATTTAATATGGAGTTGCTCCAACCATATTTTCCACCTATTTTAGATATTTCAAAGGTGTCCAACTCAATTATAACTAAATTGAGTAGGAAACAATCAATTGGATCATGGACACCAAGATGAAGGGAACCTTATAGTAGAACATCCAATTCTATCGAGTCATCAAAGAAACACATCTTTTTCAACATAACAAGTGGCTTACTATGAGTCAAATTCAACAAAAGTTTCCCCATATAATGGAGGAATTTGATGAAATGGGGACCACTTATTCCTAGTGGGGTGACTGATCCAAGTGAATATTTATGGCCACCCACCTATTCCATTGACTTAGAATGGCTCCACATCTTAACAATCTATTACATTTTTTCAAGTCTTGAAATTTCGATCCATTTTTCAGGCATTTAACTTACATTTTAGAAGTTGACATAGACCATGCAATTACATAGACCATGGGATAAGATTAGTAATAAAATAAGGAATTCCCTAAATATATTTTGTATGCAAAAGTTCCACTCCCCAAAAAGTTGATGTATCAACTAGCCTACTTAGGGCCCACATTCCTTTTGCCACATTAGTTCCTAAGGTTAGGGTTTTGGATATTTAGGTTTTTTTTCATCTTAGGGCATCATACTTTCTATTAGAAGGTACTTTTGGCCTCCTATAATTCTTTTTTGTTAATGAACATAGTCGATACATCTCTCTTCATAGATAATATACCTCCATTCTAGCTAGTTTGTATTGCTTTGCATTTGTAGTTTTTCCATATTTCATTCATTAATAGAATTTGAGTTTTCTTATATTATTGTGCTCTCTGCAATACCTATGTGTGTGTTTCCACTTATATTTTTCTTTCATTTCATTCTCTAAATTATCTATATCAACCACTATCAAAGTGTTGATTGAAGAATTTATGATTCATCATCAAAATAGCACACCTTAGCACCCACAAGCCAACAAGACAATGGAGGATTTTAACAAAATTCTAGAGCATGCATTCAAAAATATTTGCAACATGGAGAGGGATGATTGGGATGAGCATGTTCTAGCAGTATTATGGGACTACATAAATACTTGTAAGAGGTTGATTACACATACTCCATTTCATTTTGTGTATGGGAAAGTAGTAGTTATACCTCTTGAATTTGGTGTCCCTGTTCTATGCATTGCATTGGCTATGAACATGATAGATTATGAATCCATTAGGAAGTGGTTAGAATACCTTATGGAGTTGGAGGATAACTCTGTTATTTCAAGTTTATATCAAACAATGGAAAAGAAAAGGTAGAAGCCTTGACATGACTATAATATTTGTTTTAATACAATGGAACCTGGATCACCAATTTTTCTCTATGGCAACAAGTTTTTGAAAAATATAGGAAAATCGAAGATGAGTTGACAAGGACACTTTTGAATTACATGCATTATTGAGGTTAGTGTAATGAAGTCGACAAAATTGGATGGCTATCTAATGAAGGGCCTAGTGAATGGTCTTCGATTAAAATTGTACTATGGCCCTTAGGGGGTACAATGAACATTTGCATGAGGATATATACATCTATACTATATAAGGTGTATATAATTGTATACAATTAGTTGTTTGTTGTTTTTTGGGTGATTACATAGTTGTGGAATAGTGTGTTATATTGCTAATTAATTTAGTGGTATGTTGCAGCTAGAGCTATCTATTATTTTTAAAGATTTTGTTTGTCAAGTACAATTTATTTCATGTGGTTGGATGAATAAAGGAGATGAGAGTTTGGAAAGCTAATACAACAGTTTTTCCTTTTTGATGTATTGGATGGATACAATGAGAATGAGGTGATGATGGTGGCATGATGTAAGAATGTATAGAATATTTGTTGATGGGTGTTATTGACCACTTGTCAACGGAAAGGGAATAGTCTGGTCTGAGGTTGTTTAAGTGTAACCTAAGTCATTTAAGGTAACTGTCCTTGATGAGTTTAACGACTCCGTTGGCCGGTGAAAGGATCTATCTAATACAAAAATAAAAAGTTGTCTAAGATCCTAACTACTAATTGTCATATTTCGAGTATTTACAATGATCTATTAGATTAGATAACCTTACACTTAATTACATAAATTCACAAAATTTACAAGTTGTACATGGGTACAATATTTACTAGAAACCTTGTAAAAACGAGAATTTCAAAGTATGTAATGGAACTTAATCCCAAGCAAATCCAATCTAAACAATATCTATAAATAATAAAGAAAACAAATAATTCAAACTTCAATCATACTGAAACAATAATATTCAAGCTAACATAACAATCAAACTAAACTAAATGATTTTGAATGTAATTTATGACAGGAGTTATTCAAGTGATCAAAGCATTTAAACTAAACCGTTACAATTAAAAATTTACATTCAAACGAACCATACAAACAAAATATGACAAAATACAATGACTAAACTATCTTGATCAAGAGCAGAGTTGCAATCTAATGGTTGAATCCTCTCCTTCAAATATCCGTTAGAGTGTCCACCTGTAAAATAACTTATCGGATAGACAATGTTGCACTTTAAGTCCAACAAAATTATGGTGAAATAAATTTCAACAAAATAGAGTAGATTTAATACAGATAAGGAAAGGAAACAACTTTGAGATCAATTCTTTATGGAGAATAATAATGTATTATTTCAATTAACGAAACACATTTCATTAAAATGAAATAATTAAATACATGTAATTTGCATAAGAAAAATATAATAATTTTTACACATGCATTTATCTATCAATCACACAGAATTGATAAAGTTGAGTTAACGAATGATATTTTTTAAATATTGATATTTAGAACAAGAGATACACCAATTAATATCATAACAATGTATTAATAAAACGTGGACAAATGTCAAGGTTTCATTCTACAAATCTATGATAGGAAGAAAATGAACACATAAATGAAAACAAATGGTATTATATTAAAAAAACTCCAAAATTACTCACAGAACAAAAGTCTGAAGCAAAATGAGGTTCATTATCTTCCCATTACAATCCCAAGTCCATTCGCTATTCCATGCTCCTCCTTCTTCCAAAGCTCTAATATTATTTTTATAAGCTTAGACTACATAAATTGATTTAATTTAATTAATTTCATGTTAAACATCAATCTCTGATATCCTTGGGTCGTTCAAACAAAAGCCAAATTGGAGGCTGACTGCAACACAAAATATGAAAATTTCATGTCAGATCTGTCTGTATCTCCCAAACTGTGTCGTTTCTGGAGAAAATCCTCACGAGTAAGGTAAATCACTCCGTTATGAAGATGATTTTTCGATCGTTTCCATAAATTCATTACATTTTTCCCAGAATTGAAGATTGGATTTTGCCTCCTGAGAAGTGAAGTGATTTTTTATTTTTCTCATTTCAATCCTTTAGAAACTATTCTCCCAAAACGAGCAATTCCAACTCTCTTCCATGATCTGGAGTATGAGATCCTGTAAACAAACAATCAAAACAATTATTAATAATAGCAAACAAAATCAAACAAATAATTTAAACGTATGTTCATGCTAAAAAAATCAAACCCTAATAATAACAAACATATTTGAGAATTACTATGGAATGTTCCATTATGTATTGTTTTAAATCAAATAATTAATTATTAATATAAAAAAAATTACAAAAAATAAAAATAATTCATATCTATGCTTATTTTACAAACAAACTATAAACAAATGCACAAAAATGAATTGTTAAATCACTGGACAACTCTTGGGACACTTTTCTTTTTCTATCAACAAATGGGTAACTCTTGTTATTACTGTATTATCCATTAAAATTTATGTGTCACTCACCTTGGCCACTTTTCCATTTAATTGATGGTAAACAATGAAATTCTTAATTGTTTTATTAGCCACATGTCTTAAACATAGTGTAACATGTAATCAATTCAGTTTTTTGAATTACGTGGTTATTAAAAACAATCGTTAAACCAATTAATTGCAAAGAATCTTTGCATAATGACCAAGTAATAATAATAATGACTTGAAAACCATGACATGATAGTAACAAGAACTTTTATAGTAATGACCTTTGTAATGTCATGTAATTCAAATGAAAGGTACAAATACATAAAGAAAATTTAACCATTATTCATAGTTTTAAGTCATGATAAAGGATTATGACTATTAGGGATAAGACCAAAGCAAGTCATGTCTTGATTATTCATCGAAATCTAGTTATATAGCTCATGCTCAAATGAGATCATTCCTTTTTAAAATATCATCAAATAGTATTAGGAAAACAAGAACAAGTGTATAAAAGTAATAATAAATCTATTCTTGGATTCCATTATCGAATCACAGTGATAACCATAGTTTTCATTCATTAACCAACAGAGAAGACCTGAAAATAAAAACATGTTATGAAACCATTTTTTAATCATTGAAAGGCATCACGAAATCCTTCATACTCATGTTTTGAATTTCCATGTTGAAAATCAAGAAATTCAAAATGAAAAATAATCGATATAAGAATGAAGAACCAATGTTAAAGTCACTTTAAATAGTTAGCATATTCAACGTAATAATGTCCAGTGAAAAAATTTAAATCACAAAATATTCACACAATTCAAAGCAAACCACTCAAATTTAAAAAAAAAAAAGGACTATCAAAAGACCAAAGATCCAGTTGATGCAATTTTGTGAAGTTATTACATTACAAGCCAACCATCACACCAAAATAATCCATAAAATCATCTTCTCATATCAAGTCAGATAGAGTTGGATATCATGAAAGTGATATTTTCGAATGGTCAATGGGGTCTCCTTGAATGTTTAAAAAAAAATCAAGGGGGGTTGTTGGGGGTCCAACAAATGGCGATACACTGGGATGAAGCAATTATCTCTGGCTAGATAATAGAATATTTACATGTGCAAGAAGACAAAAGATAATACTTTTGATAAAAAAGAGAGTTTGTCTTGAAACATGTGTACCACATTAACAAGTCAACCTTTTAAAGATTTAATCAGTTGCAATTGATTTTTAAAAGATAACCTTCTAACTACTACCCAAAATGGAAAGACAAGTATTCATTAATCAAACTTCCTACAAAATATATTCTTCATTGGAACACACCCTAAGGAACAATTCGTGATGACTAGAATATGTTATCTTATAGTTTACCTTGACATGGATACATTTTAACCCATTTAGTTGTTTTTATCCCATCCACTAGTAAACGATGCATATCTTATAAACCTTTTGTTAAAAAAAAATTTTTTACTTTTCTAAGGAATGAGCCAGGAGCCACTGTCTTAACTTGGTAATAAGATAATGACAATGTCATTCACAAATATCTACAGAAGTGAAAAGGTTGGCTCGTGATGAGACCTCCTTTCCCTCAATCATGTAACCAAGAGCCATTACCCTGGCTTGGTGACCAGATGATGGTAATGTCATACTGTAAATACCCATGATCATGATAGTTCGACTCACAATGAGACCTCCTATCCTCCAACTAACCCCTTAAATTTCATTTCTTATATGAAAAAGGTTGCACTATGATTAATGTTAATCTTATTAGAGATTACTTAATGGATGGGGAAGCAAAATTTACTCCCTAAGAATGTGGGATGGCATTAAGAGGTTTGAGATAATAATAATACAAGTCTCACTCATTTGTTCCTAAAGAGGGAACCAATTAAAACACAATTGCATAAATTATATAAATATAGCATTTTGTACTAATTTTTAATAGTCAAGGAAAAGTAATCAATGCGGCTGGATTTTAATATGAAGGTAAAACTTGGAAAGTGTTCCACCATGGGAAGTGTTGGTCCTAAAGTCTGCACCTGACTGCTAAAGGGAAAAGCTAGGCCACCTCAAGTTTAAAATGGCTGGAATTTTTATTTTGTTGGTCAATTAGAGGGTTGGTTTTACCAAGACAAGAGCATGGTGGGGTGGAAAAATGATATGGATGAGGGCCCTCCTTGGCTGGTGGCACACAAATGACAGACACGTGAAATAATAGAGGTAAAAAACAAAGGGAAACAACAAACCTCTCAATGAATAATCTGCTGCAAGAAGTTTGATACTTAAAATATCATTTCAAGACATTAAACATGTATCAAAACACAATTACTCCCACATGTTGCAATAAAAACAAATCTTCACCACAACATTTGTTGTTTCACATGTCGCATATTAGTAAAGACAAATTATACAATAGCTGAAGGAAATGAAATGTACTTCACAAAAATAAAAAACTGCATTCAAGATAAGATAAAAACACATGTGGATGTGGACAAAAACATTGTCATCAAGAGTATATTCACCAGGTAGAGAGATTTAATCCATGCATAAAACAAGTTCAACCAGCTGATGTATTGATCTTATTTTTCCAAAAACCAAACCCTCCAAACATACAAAAACTGCATATTTATCAAAGTTGCAGAGGGTCTCGTTCATCTTGGACTGAGGCTTAACTCTACACCATCAATTGTAAAAAAACTTATTAACTTAGCTAAAACATTGTTGGAGTGTATTAAGGTATACTCTGAGCTTGAATTAATAAAAAAAGAGTGGTTCTTATCACACACAAAAGACCACTTATTAACTTAATCTAAACAGTCTTGAACTTTTAAACAACTAAAAACTACTACTAGCAATAAACCAAACTGATGCATATGATGAATCAAACCGAGTCTTGAAATAACTAACTAGGAGTGACATAACTAAGTTCTGTATCAAGCGTTGGTATCCATGCACGTTGTTGGAGGCCAACTGGGAGATAAATGGATGTTTTGGCTACGTTTTTCTTCAATTTATCTCATGGGGGAAGAAGCAAGTCTTCTGATGCTTTTTTTGGAGTCTTTGATATTTCTTTTGCAGTCTAGAGTATAGTTTCTCCAATTCTCGATTATGGTGTTGCAAATACTGGACCTACCCTTTCTTCTCGTTTAGCTCTATTTACATAATAGTTTAATGCAGGCGATTAATGAGGGTAAGCCACTTCGGAAATTCAAGGTTCGGGAGCTATTGAGTGCATAGTATACATATCTCTCGAATGACCGAACTCGCAAAGTGATTAACCACTAATTATGCTAATTAACCTGAGATTAAGACTTTAATCATTTTGATATTTCGACACTTCGAAGCTTCGGAGCTCTGGGGAACTATGTTTTCTCTGAATTGAAATATTTCGGAGTGATGATCTCACAGAGTCATTAACCGACACTTATTAGTAATTAACCTGAGATTAAGATATCTTTATCATTAATTATTTTGGGAGTTTAGGACTCCGGATTTTCGACGTTCGAGATCTTTTGACTATAGAGTTTGAGAATCTCTTGGAGGACAATCTCCCGGAGTGACGTGGTCGCATGATGTTGTTATCTCTGAAAAATATTCCACAACATTGCATGCAAATGATTAAAGAAACACATCAATGCCAACAAAAATTAGTCCACTTACAACACCAAAATGCATCCAGAAGGGAAAAAACTATACAATTGGGTAAAAAATTGAAGTGCGCAGACTCACCAAAGGAGGTGTGCGCACAATGCGCAGCATGCGCTTGCCAACACAACCCTCAGCGCGCACAATGCACAAAATGCACATCTGTCTATGAGAAAATCCACACACTTTTATGAACGACGCATTTATGGATCTTGCCGGCCCCTCAACCACTTCTAGTCTGACCCCCAACACGATTTGACACTCATATCTGAGCGAAATTTAGCTTGGGGGTTGGTCAAAGGCTAGAGGGTTCCCTAAAAGGCCCCTTGTTCACACTATGAACCAATTACATTTTTCCATGTATGATGATATAAATAAGAGCCATGGGTGTGATAAGAAACCAAGATCTTCAAATTATTGTTATGCTGCAAGAATTCTTCTATGAGAATCCTCTTTTCTCTTGGAATCCTTCAAGCACCATTACAATTGGCCATTCCACTCACCTCTTGAGGGAATAGGCATTGTTTTTCTTCACCATTTTCCATTTGTTCCATTGTAAAGAGAAGAGATCTCAATTAGGTAACTCAAGATCCCTCCCAAGGAGGAAGAGGGGACTCATAAGTCCTCGACTTTCTCTACGGTGTTTTACCTACTAATCTATTGATCCATTGGTAGCATTATGTTGGTCATTGCTTGATTTTCATGGTTCTAATTTTTTGAAGATTTCTAACATTTATTTCTTAGTTGTTTTAGTTTATTTATTTGTTTTAATATGTGTTTGGCTTATCTAACCCACTCACAAACTTTTTTCTTGTCTAGCAGGCTCATCTAGACATGCAAGTGTTGTTGTTTTTCTCACCCAAGTGACAAAACCAACACAACAAATTGGCGACCATACTGGGGATCTGTATCAAATTCCTCCCTATTTGAGCCTTGAGAGCACTTCATTTTGATTGTTTTGTCTTGCAGGTACCAAAATTTCCCTAGCCCAACCTGCCAAAGTCAAAATTCAGAGCTAAGGAAGGAGTATTTCACTTGGAAATTTCTCCCCCGACGCGTGACAGGAAGTACTCAACTTTTTCTTCCCATAGATGCACACTCTATGCACTGTGTGCGAAACATGCCTCATAACTCTGCACATTGTGCACCCTCTGTGTGCTTATCAGAACTATAACCCGCACATAAGTCCAATTTTTCAAAATTGTAAGGGTTTTTATGCATCGTTTGAGGGTCCCTAGCCTTCATATTTTTATTTTTTTGCACTCTGTAAGGAAACTACACTCCACTTAGAGTCCTTTCCCATTTGAAAGGTTATCTAACATAGGCACTTAGGGGTTAAGAAGAATCATTATTCTCTTCTTTTTCTTTGTTTCCACATGGATGGCTCATTTGGCTTGTAAAATTTTAAGTTGAATTTATTTCTTTCATACACAAATCACTTAAATTGGGACTAGAAGTTAACTTTGACCCTCAAGTATGCTCTTCCTCCGCACCCTAGTGTGATATCGGGAATTAGAAAGGTGGTTAAAGGGACATTTCATCTCCCTTAAAAAATATTTAGGAGAGGACAATGCCCCCCTAGGGTTCCTCTTAGTTTTTTGAAACCATCATAAAACTTTGTAAGGGCCCATACATGCCCACTTGTTTGCAATCTTAGGATAGTTTCTTAAAATGCTTTCTTAGTTTATATCACAATCTAGGGAATCTTAAAGACGAAATTAACGGGCTGATACATGCCCACATGTCTACACTCTAGGATAGTTTCAAAGCTTTCTTAGTATAGACAACATTTAGGGAGTTTAAAGGATTTGTAAGGACCCATATGTCCACATTGCTAGTTGTTTAGGGCTTTAAATATTCCACAAGGTTGTACCAAAGACACATAGTAAGCTAGGTAAATAAGATTTGTAAGGACCACAGGAAGTCCACATGTTGAAATCTCACACTTAGCTTATTAAAATATTTGCACACTTGTCACTTTCTTGCACACAAAGCCACTCCTCACACACATAATTTCTATTTGAAATAGTGGAGGTTGAAGTAGGTTTTCTCCAAAGGAATTTTGAAAGATCCGACTACTTCTTTAGAAATTATCCACACCCATTAATTCAAACGAGGTTGGTCCATGGCCCCAATCTCTCATCCCACCACATCTAAATTTTTTCTAAAAACACACTAAGTTTTCCTCCACAGGAGGTGCCAAAATATTTTTTTAGTCTAGGTAGGATTTTGTGGGTAGGCATCCAAATAAACCCCCGTTATCATGTTCTCACATTTTCAAACAATAGAAGTTGAGAAATAGGGAGCTTTCAAATCCTCCAAGTCAAGCGTTCCTACACCATAAGGCAAGGAGATACCCATGAAGGGTTGAAGGTCGAGGTCTGGTTATTTTGCACATCCCTCCTTGAGTCACCCAACTCTTGTGAGGGAATCCAACCCATGACCCATTTCTGAGGCCGAAAATCTAAATTTCACACTTTGACCGAGGTACCTAGTGGACAAAACTTAGGACATCTACCCAGGTGGCGATTGTGGTCTGCAATCGCACCTTGATCATATTTTTGTGTGGCTATTTGGAAATATCGCCAGCTCTTTCGGGATATGCACCCTTTACCCCTCATTATAACTGATTACTTCAACCTTCAATAGTTCCTCTTTCGATGGCTTCAGACCCCACTATTGAGTGCTATTGGAAGGCCCAGTGCTATTTGAGAGGAAGGACGATACGTATTTTAGGACACGAGCATTTTTTTTTATTATTGTTCCCCCACGCGGACAAAATCCACCTATCCACATGCTTGTTTATTTACAATGGATTTATGTATGATGTTCATTTGATTACATGCCATTGTGAGTTATACTATCCTGTGAAGGTCAAAAAGATACAAATCTCTTGCTCATTTATTTCTCTCTTATGACCATTTGTACACATTCACTTTTCTAGTCGAAAACCATAGGGGAAACACAAAATCCTCGTCGTTCCAGATGCTTGCAGAATCTCCCTCCTATTCTAGGAGGAGTGCCTAGTCTTGACAAATTTCCGGCTCAACCATCTCACACCCCTGTAATTGCTATTGTTTTGGGATAATTTTTACTTGGTTCCACTTTGCTTGGGTCCAATTCCCAAGGCCATCCATCCATTAGTTCTCCTTCACAAGGAGGCGGGGGTCGAACCTCTTCTCAAGGGAGAAGTACAACCCCACCAAAACCCTCTCAAGGGATAGGTCCACTACCTGCTTACACGATGCCTGGAACTAATCCTCCACCAAATCTCCCTATGCCATACTTGGCATCCCTCAACATTTCTGATTTGACCAAACTCATGAATGATCCCATATTACATGATCCCACATGGCCCAATATGCCTACCAAACTACCTTCAGATATTTCGAAATTTGAAGGAAAACCGGGGGAAGATCCCGCCAACCATGTTTTGACATTTCACTTATGGTTCTCTTCAAACAACATCATGGATGATTCCATCCGCTTGAGTTTATTTCAAAGAACTCTCACGGGCCCATCATCCAAATGGCATGTGGACAAAAAATCAGGGTCTCGTGTGACCTTTGAATCATTGGCCAAGGCCTTTTTGTCCTTTTTTCAACTCCCAGTCCATCATGATACTGGCTTAGAACTTCTCTCTGATTTCAAACAAACCATTGTTATCCATATAGCTAACCACATCCATTAATGGCGTCAGTGACGTAGCTTGTGTAAAGGAGAAACCACCAAAGAACAACATCTTGATTGGTTTCTCAAATCACTAGTCTATGTTATTGCCAAGGATGTAGCATCCACTTCTTCGTAGTCAGAAGAGGAGGCCATCAACAAGGCCCAACAATTCAACCTCATCTATGCTCAATTAGGTTACTTATACATAGTGATACCTGATGCACCCCGACCCATACCATTTGGCCAAGACAAACCTGGGATGTCCCACGCTGCAGATGGGTTGATTGGTTCTATGACCCATCTCAATCCTTACGACCACCCGTCACCCACTTACGGTGCTCCTTAATATCCACAACCATATGGAGGGATTTCTTATTAACCTCCTCCCACTCACCAACAATCATATCCTGTTGCTCCCCCTCCACCGATGGGTGGACCCTCACCAGTACCCATGATGCGTTCAGTCTCTCAACCAATTATGAGTTCACCTTCTACCTACACCTATAACCTCAAAAATAGTGGAAGTGCTTCAACTTCTTACACACCATATGGATCATCTCCACAAAACAATCCATATTTTCCATTCCTTGGTCCTCCATAGCCGGTTGCTCCTCCACTAGGACAAACACAGGTCGGCATTAACTTTGTTCAACCCTCTCCCATTCAACAACTTTAGAATTTTGAACAATTGAATACGGTAAATCTGGCCCATTCGTCGAATAATGCCAAGAGGAAAGGGAAAAATTGAAACAATAACAACCTAGGACCGGGAGGGAATAACCCCCAACAAAACCATCCCAAAACCATCCTGCTGGGGGCAACCAGAATCAAGGCAACCAAAACCCCCAAGGGGGCAATAATAAAAATCAACCATGACAAGGGAAGAACAATCACCTCATAAAAAACTTCCCTTGCGCTCTATGCAGTGAGTATGGAAATTAAACACCCCAAATTGTTGACTTCAAACGGATGAAAGAATCCATGAACGTGCAATGTCCTCCAGCGTCACCTGCCCCTCAGCAGGCCCCACAACAATATTTGCAACAGCCACCTCCGACAGTTTTGCAAAATCCCATTCCACACCAAGGTGTGATGAATACCCAATAGGAGGTACACCTTGCGCCACCCCAAATGGGGCAGTATCAAAACCCAAGTCCCAATCAACCTAGAAATCCGGTCGATTGCAACATCCTCCTTACCATCGAAGAAGATATTCTTCTGCAAACACGTGGTCACCAATACGGTGTCCCCCCTGAGTCTAACCCAACCACCTCAAAAGCGGCTCCAGCTACAACTGAACAACCATTGATGATTCCACGCCCTAACACTGAACCAAACCCTCGTATACCATGTATGCCTTTATGAAGGAATGTACATAACCCTCATGCTAGAGAATCCCATAACTACAGTCTGGTTGATGAATTAGTACAGTCTTCTGCAACCATGTTTGTATTGGAGGTCCTCCAAACCTGTCCAACTCAGTGGAAATCCTTGCTTTCCACCTTGGGGGCAGTCGACCCAGCTGACACTAGACTCATCACCTCTAATCTATATAGCGAAGAACCATGCCTCCCTGCCCTGGTAGCTTTTTAGATACTAGTTAATATATGGAACATCACAATTCATTGATGCATCATCGATGAAGGTGCATCCACATGCATCATGTCCAAAGGAGTATGGTAGAAACTCGGCTCACCTGAGCTAGTATGATCTGCCATCACCCCGAGAGCTTATGATGGTTGACCATCATCCCCTGAAGGGATCTTTCAAAATGTCCATGTAGAACTTCGAGGCAAAACCATCCTCATCGACATTGAATATATTGATGCCCCACTTGATTACAATATCTTGCTCAGACGTAGCTACATGTATGCTATGAACGCGACAACCTCTTTTGTATTTTGTATGATGATGTTCTCCCACAATGGGAAATTCATCACCATCGACCAACTTACACATTATGAGCCTAATCATTCTGCCAACATTGATAAACATTCTCCCCCTTGTCTGCACTAGCTCATATGATTTTTTGGTCATCGACATGGGCCCCAACATTTTCAAGGACCCATCCTTGTTGGGGGAATATCATGGAGCACCACCTCTCCTACAACCTTTAGCACAAGCGTGTGTAGTATCTTCTAATGGAGAAGATATTAGAGACAATAATCCTCCCACCAAGGCCCCTCCCTACATCGAAGTTCTACCAGTTGAATAACTCTTACCTCAAGTGTTATCCATGATTTTGGTCACTTGGAGGTATACCCACAATGATGAGTGGAAGCCTCTTGAGTTGATTTCGGGCTAGATACCCTACCCTTGCGTGTGGATCGGACTGTCGACTGTCCCCCCAGGATTTATTATTGTCGGTGGTAACCTTAGTGGCCTATCTTCTTAGGGTCTTACACAAGGTGACTGTGAAGGGGCAAGTCTTCACGGTACCTGAAATCGACGTTGGCCAAACTCACTCGGGCTCCTTGGAGGGTATACCCACTATTATGTGTGGGAGCTTGCACCAGGGTGTAAGTCCGTTAAGCAGGTTTTCAGCGTAACTTTTCCACCCTAGCCCAGCCCCTTCTCATCTCGTTGTTGTGATGTTGGATTTTATCACCAACTAGTGACTTCAGAATTAGAAGGTCTTGTTTGCTTGGTATTGTTTCGTAGATTTTGTTTACTAGCACGTGTTGTTTGTTTACCCAAGTTGATCATAAGACTTTCTTCGTAAGTTTGTAACTCGTTCACAATAGACCCTCCACGTCATTCACGTAGAATGCAGGGCTTACCTTCAGAAAACCTGGAAGGATCCCAACCCTTGCCTACAAGCTCACCTGAGGGCTCTCCTCAACAGAGTGAAGTCCAAGACGTTACCACTCCATAAGTGGAAAGAACCGGCTCTCTAGAATGTTTCCGAATTACCAATACTTGAGAGGACTTTCAACTTCACCCCGATTCTAAGATACGTATTATGCGAGTGAATTCTTCCGGAGGCTTAGTTGTGTTGTCTTCTGGATCACCGACTGGACCCTTTCCAGGACCTGAGGGCCAAGATCCTTTTTGGTCTGCTGGTGTTTTTAGACGGAACCTTTTTGGTGTATGATCAGGCATTGAAATCACCATCTCACCTGCGTTCCCCGAAACCTCTGACCTAGACGCAGTACCTTTTACTACTGCTTATTATTTTTCTAGTACAGACGCTCCGTGATCTGATCACATCTTGACCATCCCTATAGAAATGGTCCATTACACAGATACTACGAGTATTCACACTGGGATTACAACAACTAGTCAAGCCCCCATCGGCACACCGCTCTCGCCCAGTGTCACCCCGACACTTCCACCCAAATACCATGCGTTGAATGCTTCTATTCCCACTCCTACGCAAACCCCATCCGAAACTCCTGGTGGTCCCTCTTCTTCTGGGCACTCTCCTCCTGGCTTCATTCCGACACTTCCTCAACCCCCTTTTGGAGGACCTTTCTCGTCCTCCACCAGCAGCACTAATCCTAGTGGCACTATTCTGTCGTTCACACCAAATTACCAAATTCCTGTTGGTGGACAATTTCACCAAGGAGGTTTGACTCAACCCCCCCCTTGTAGGAAAAATTCCTATTTGGAACGCAAATCCCAATTGGAACACAACCCCCAATTGGAACACTACCCCCAATTGGAACACAACCTCCAATTGGAGGACAACCCCCACCGACCCCACCCTACAGACCAAACATACCTCCATCCTTGGCTCAGTATTGGAATCATCTGATACAACATAATCCTCAATCAACTGGGGGGCAACAGCTTCCAACTACATCCGTTATACCCCCTAGTATAGGCCAACCATATCCAGGTACGTCCAATCCTATTTGGGGCTCCAATGCTCAAACTCACATCCCTATTCAAGGATACAATCCCATGAGCTACTTTCCTCCACAACAACCACCAAATCTGCCTGGGTCTTCACATTATATGCAGATTGCTTATGGTCCCACTAGTTTGCCAATGGGTCTCCCTCCCCAAAGCCATCAGTACCCGCATGTGAATAGACAGTTACTCTTCTTGGCCACTTTGGATCTCTCGGATCTGTCAAGGATTTTAAATGATCCAATTCGTCACTCTCCCCAATGGCCCGCTATACCATCCAAGCTACCATCAGACATCCCTAAATTTGATGGCAAAGTGGGAGAGGACTTTAACAATCACGTCATGACTTTTCACCTCTGGTGCTCATCCAACTCCTTGATGGATGACTCTATTCGTTTACGTCTTTTTCAAAGGACCCTCATGGGTTCTGTTGCGAAGTGGTATATAGAATTACCACGAGGTTTCTTCGTCAACTTCAACATCCTAGCTATGGCCTTCCTCACCCACTAGCAGTTACCGATCCATTATGAAACGGGGACTGAGATTTTGAGTTCTTTCAAACAAACCAAAGCCACTCATATATCCGATCACATTCATGAATGGTGAAGGAGACGACGCTTCATCAAACTCGAACTTCCCGATCAATTGCTGGTAGAGTGGTTCACAAAATCATTTGTGAACTACATCGCACGTGACATTTCCATGGGTGGAGTTGTCTCAGAAGAATAGACCATAAGTCCTGCTCAATATCTTGACCTCGTTTACTCACAAACGGGTACTCTTTACGAATTACTCCCTGACGCACCTCATCCTTCCACTTCCGCCACTTCAACTACTCCAGCTGCCTCTCATGTAGCCGATGGTGTGATTGGCACTTTCCATGCCCAACCACATTTTGCCTCAAGCACCACCCCCAAACCTGCTTCTTCTAATGTTCAAAATGCTCCGTCTCCTACCCCTCCCACCGACAAGACTTCTGAGGTAAATGAAGTTCAATCTACCCCAATCGATAAAAACAAATCCAGAAAAGGAAAGGGTAAGAATAAGGAGGACAAAAATACTTTACAAGTGGAGAAAACCAAAACTTTGCCTGTTGACGATAGGGATAAGTGCAAACCTCGATACCCTTGTCTTCTCTGTGGTGATGATCACTACACGAAGGATTGCCCATGACACGCCGAGGTCACTAAGTTCCTTTAAGGAGCCCCGAAACCACCTGCTCCGACCGTGTTGTCCCAACCCTTCCCCTCTCAACAACAGGCCCAATTGGTCATTCATGACCAACCTTCCCCTTCTACTACGTCCTATGTATTGATGTGCACCGACGATTCAAAGAAGAATGACATTGCACTCACCACTCGAGCCAAAGATTATTCTCCCTCTAAAGAGAAGGTTGATGACCCACCTCCTTCATTGGTACAACCCTCTCCCGTGACTCCACCTACCAACGGTCCTCTTCATCTCGAACGACCGAGCCTTGACACAGTTCTTCGACCCCCTCCAAAGGGCGTCATTTGGAAATCGTCTTTCAATCCTCATGCTCATGCTACCCAGAACTATAGCATTGTTGAAGATCTGGCCCAAGCACCTTCTACGATGTCAGCCCTCGAATTCCTTCAAAGTTGTCCCACACAACGGAAGGCATTGTTGAAAGCTATCGGTGGAATCGACCCGACAGACACGAATTTAATAATTTTTTACTTGGAAGATCACATCCCAAGGTTACCTCCTCAACTCACGTTCCAAATCCAAGTGATTGTCTCTGACAAAAACATTTGTCGAACCGTTATCGACGAGGGTGCCTCGACGTGTGTCATGTCTGTTACCTGCTGGAAAGCCATTGGCTCTCCCTCTTTGAATGAATCCCAAAACACTCTCAAAGCCTTCAATGGCTCCGGTTTTAAGCCCTACGGTGTCCTTCCTTCGTTGCCAATCATGCTAGAAGGAAAAATGGTCCAAGTCAAAGTGGAAGTCTTTGACACTCCTCTCGATTACAATCTTCTGCTTGGCCGTAGCTGGATCGATTCCATGCGCGCAGTTGTGTCGACTCTTTTTCGTGTTGTACGTTTCCCACATAAAGGAAAGGTAGTCACCGTCGACCAATTGGCCTTCTTTAACTTGGATACCCGTACTGGCAACGTACCATTCATCGCTAAAACCCCACCAGGTTATGAGAACATCGGTGTAGGCCTTCTCAAAGACTCTTCGTTAATGGGTACTTTCCCCATTTCACCGCCCGATGTTCCACGCTCGTTCGTTGCTTCAATCAACATGATCTCCACCTCAATTCATGGAACTCTTGCATCTCACGACCCATGGATGGTACCTGACCCTGGCGATCATCTTCGTTATGACGACGAAATGTCGTTAAGTCCGGTCGAATCTGCCTATCAGGCCATTCAATCGGCAACCCCTTCTACCCCCTCTCTTGGTGAGTTATCTCCAGATCCTTTCCGTGTCATTTTTCCCACAGACGAGATGATCATGCGTGTCATGGAAGACACCCCTTGGGACGATGGACATCACCGTTCCATCCTCTTCCTGGAGCAACATACCATCGAGAACTACCAACGGATCTCGACCCCGTCGACCGTTGTCGTCATTTCAACCATTCCCGAGTCCACACACAATGTGTTTTCCGAAGGGAACTTAAGTAATATCTCACCCACTATTCCCCTCGACATATCCATCAAACCTAGAATTGTCGAAAATGTGCATATCAGAGCTTCATGTTCCCCTGACGAAATCGTCACCTACACGTCACTTTTCAAAGAGTTTCATGACGTCTTCGCCTGGAGCTACGAAGAAATGTCGAGTATCGACCCCAACATTGTGATACATGAGATCAAGACATACCCAGACGCTAAACCCGTCCGGCAACGCCTTCGTCCAGTTCACCCACGTAAAGCGGCTGCTATCAAGCTTGAAGTCGAGAAACTTCTAAAATCCAGCTTTATTTACCCGGTGGCCCTCATTGATTGGGTTTCCAATCTTGTCCCGGTTAACAAGAAACAAGGAATGATTCGTGTATGCGTTGATTATAGGGATATTAACAAAGCTTGTCCTAAAGACAACTTTCCTACCCCCTTCGTCGATCAGATTGTCGACGATTGCGCCGGAAGCGAAATCTTCTCTCTGATGGATGGTTTCTCTGGATATAATCAAATCAATATTGTTCCCGAGGATCAACATAAGACTGCTTTTATTTGTCCTTGGGGCACTTTCGCCTATCGAAAACTCCCTTTCGGTCTCAAGAACGCTGGCGCAACTTTTCAACGTGCTATGTCTTATTCCTTCTATGATATCAAGAACATCGTGCAACCATATCTGGATGACTTACCTGCTCATTCCATGCGCCAAGTCGATCATCCAATCCACCTCTGAGCCATTTTCGTCCGATGTCGGTTTTACCACATACGCTTGAATCCTCACAAGTGTTTTTTCTGCGTGGAATCCGACCGACTTCTAGGATTTATTGTTTCACATCAAGGGATCAGGGTAGATCCTTTAAAGGTCGAGGTGATCCTTAATCTCCCTCCTCCTTCTACGCTTCACCAGTTACAAAGTTTGAAAGGAAAAACAAACTTCCTTCGTTGTTTCATCCCGAACTACACCGAGATAACTCGTGGATTTACGCGACTCCTAAAAAAGGGGTCTGAGTTCATATGGGATACCGTCGCAAAAAAAGCCTTCGAAGCTTTGAAATTGTCCCTGACACGTGCTCCGCTTCTCTTCCCCCACGATTACAGTCACGATTATTTCCTCTACCTCGTAGCCTCGGATTACACCATTGGTATGGTTCTCGTCCAAGAGGATGATTCTCACGACGAACATGTTATCTACTACTTGAGTCAAAGTCTAACGCCTACCGAGACCAAGTATTTACATGTTGAAAAACTGGCCTTGGCAGCCATCCAAGTAGTTCAATACTTCCGGCACTATATCCTCTCTCGCAAGACTACAATGATTTCTAACTACAACCCTATGCAACACATTCTCACACGTCAATTGCTAGGGGGAAAATACTCCAAATGGATCGTGATACTCCAGAAGTTTGACTTGGAATTCGAACGAGACAAGTCCAAGAAATCCTTAGTGTTTGCCAAGTTGATATGCGACTTTCCCTACTCTGAAACGGAAAATGTAGCAGCCAATTCATTACCTGATGAATCCCTTTTCCTCATTAGTTCCGATGATCTTTGGTATGGCGATATCATCATATATCTCCAAACCCAGACTTTCCGGCCTAATTTGTCTAGTACTGACCGACGTCGAATACGCTACCAAGCTCGTCAATATATTATCCTCGGGGATACTCTTTATCGTCGTGGGATTGACTTAGTTTTTCGATGCTGCCTCACATTCGACGAAGCCGAGAAAGCCTTAAATGACTGCCATTCTGGAGCCTGTGGTGGTCATATGTCTGGGTATGCTACTGCCAAGAAGATCTTACGAGCAAGGTATTTTTGGCCTTCTTTATTTAACCACTGCATAATCGTCGTCCAAAAATGCCACGCTTGCTAGACCTATAATCATAAGATACGGTCACATCCCGCTCCTCTTCACCCTGTGGTCTCCGTTGGTCCCTTTGCAAAATGGGGCATCAATTTCATGACATGTCACCCCCACTCGGCCGGGGGGCATGGATACATTATTGTAGCCGTAGATTATTTTATGAAATGGGCCGAGGCGATGCCAACATTTGACAATACTGGAAAGACTGTAACATTATTCATTTTCAATCACATCATAGCTCGTTTTGGTGTTCCTCGGGCTATCGTCACTGATCGTGGTAGCCACTTTAGAAACTTCATGATGTCCGAACTCACTGAAAAGTTGGGCCTTCTCCATGAAAACTCAACGCCCTATTACCCACAAGCCAATGGCCAAGTCGAAGCGATTAATAAAGTTCTCATAACCATGCTTTGACGAATGATAGGGATTCACAAAACAAGTTGGCACACAATGTTGTTTTCAGCATTGTGGGCTTACCAGACGTCCATTAAGTCTGCTACTGGGTTTACACCTTTTCGGTTAGTCTATGGTCTAGAAGCCATCCTCCCGATTGAATGCGAGATACCCTCCCTAAAACTAGCCGTCGAACTCCTATCAAACACTTCTGTCGAGGAAGAACGTCTATTGTATCTCATGCGATTAGATGAAACTCGACGCGATGCTACCCTAATCATAGAAGCCCAGAAGAAATGTGTCAAGGCCCAATACGACAAACATGTCAAGCCTCACGTTTTCTCTGAAGGATATCTGGTTCTCCTCTATGAACAAGATCGAGATATGCTAGGAGCTGGAAAATTTGAAGCCATGTGGCAAGGTCCTTATATCGTTAGACGAGTTTTGGAGAAAGGGCTTACGATTTAGTAGATTACGATGGTATCCCTTTGAGTGAACCCAGAAATGGGTTGTACTTAAAGAAGTACTATGCATAAAATCACATGTGCACGAGTACTTGTATTTTGTTGTATCATACTTCTTGTGTGTTACTGTAGTATGTTTTTTCATTATCTGGTCTCTACCCTTATGTGACATTGTGTTTGATTTCCAGATGTCGGAGTCTTCACTACCCCACATTGGCTTCACTGATGGCGCTAGCCGTATTACTCAGAACCTTGCTTCTGCTGCGTGGACAATTTACGCCCCTACAAACGAACTTATCACTCTACGAGGTGTGTGCCTCGGCCGTGCAACCAAAAATATTGTAGAGTATAGCGTCGTTATCGAATTGTTGATTGATGCTATCTCGCTCGGTATCCGTCACTTGGTTGTACGACTCGATTCGCAGCTTGTAGTACTACAGTTAAGTAATGTCTATGCTATTTGAAGTCCTACTTTGTTACGGGTGTATTTGTGAATTCACCTCTTGGAACGTTATTTTGATTATATTGAGTATCAGCATATTCCTAGATGTCTAAATACATTAAATGATGCATTAGATAACTATGTATTAGACAGACATTTGGGTCATTTATAAATCAATCACATCACAAGTATCACACAACACAAAATAAGCCGGTAGAACTCGTATGTATATATAACAATCAAAAAGTTTTTTACAAAAAAGTTCTATCCGAGGACCAAAATTTCAAAATCTGAAGTTCATAGCTTCTACAAAGTAATGTCATGGATGAAATTCACGGTAACACACGACTACCCGGGAAACCCTACAAAGCAGTCGGCCAACAGACTCTGACACCCCCACCGTATGGCGTTGATAACGTCGCGGGACCTATCCAAGAGGCATGTCTGGAATGTCTGCAGTCAAACCCTCTAATTTTTGTTCCACTGCCTCATAATCTTCAGTGTCCCATCATGGCACTAGAGCCACCTCTCCTCGTCGTTGAATAGGAGAAGTACCCATAGGTCGATAAGGCCCCACGTCTGTGTCATCAAAAAAGAATTTTTGTAATTAGACCTCGGACAAACATAAAAAAACATTTGCATATGATAAAATCCACAAAAACATTTAGAAAGTAAAAAATGTGTACTTCTTACCGAGATCTCCCCACTGAGCACCCTCGGGCAGGGCCAAGTCCGGATCCCCTCGAAAGTCCAACCCGGCATAGGCATAATCATCGACCATCAGCATCTGTGGTCGCAACCAGTCAAAGAAGAAATCATTGTATTTGATGATTGGCCTAGCTACATGTCGGGCCGTGAGGTTACACCACCTCATCATCCTCAGATCCTCTGGAGCCGGTAAACCCCACTCAACCTGCAACCTCAGAAAGGGAACCCTCTCAAGAAAGAAGGACACCAAAAATGACCCGTACCCTAATTGCTTCAGGTCGCCTCTCCTGCATTTGGTCAACTGCCTCTTCATGCTATGAAGCACTGTGTCTGACCAGTTAAAAACCTGAGGCTCATTACACTCTATGGAATATTGAAAGTAGCTCTGGAGAGCCATGTGTGGAGCAGCACTCCCAGCCATATGAGCACTGGTGAACAAAATAGTGTGAAGGGTCAAATCCTGTACCCCCCAAATGACCACTTTTCCTTTTCTCCTTTCCGCCTCTGGAACACAGTACTAACGGCAGTATTCACTCATAGGCATCCCACCACCTCGGCTACCAGTCAAGCTAGCATGGTACCCACGTCGTGATAGTCCTATCAAGAAATAATTGTCCTCGATATCCAAGGACAATGTGTGGACCCCTACGTGGAATACTTGTTGGTCCACGTCCCACATATGAATGAGGTACTCCAAAATCCTGACTTGGGCCCTCATGCCCGGAATCTGAAAGAATTTCAGGAGACCACAGTCTCGCAAAGCGGCAACAGTTCTCGGGTTATTCCCGGCAATAGCATCATCTTCTTCATGCTCTCTTTCATGCCATTCCAGAACCATGGTGACAGCCAAATGCCTGCATAAGACACATAAGAAGAAGGTCAGCAACTCTCTTCAAGACTTGGTACATTTTTCATTGGGCAAACATCAAACAAAATTTTCACTTTGCGGTTCTCACAAGTGCCCCTTTGGCACAGTGTGAGGTTCTCGCAGGTGCCTTTGGGGCCACCTGTGAGAATGATGCATTCTCGCAGGTGCCTTTGGGGCCACTTGTGAGAATGATGCATTCTCGTAGGTCCCGTGTGGTTGGCCTGCGAGAATGCCTTAGCGCAAATTTGAGCCCTAAAACAAGCTCTAAAACTTGAAATTTACCAATGAAAATTAAAAATTGAACCATGAGAAGATAGAAGACAAGGATCTTACCTCACTGCCAAAGACAATTCGCCAAATGGTTCTTCATACCTTCCACAATCGAGCACCTAAATTCAAGGGCAAAAGAGGGGTTTTGGGCTAAAATCTTGGCAAAGCTACAATGACTATGGTAAAAAGAACTTTTACCCACTTATATTTACTTTTACCATTTTTGTTGGTTTTTATAATTGTTTTATTTATTAAACCTAATGCCTAATACCCCTATGAGTGAAACTTTTTGCAGACATGAAGACTTCGACGTCCACATGCAAGGATACGGATATTTTTTCTCTTTTTCATCGCATGTTTGAATTGTTTTTTATGGTTTTTTGCACAAAACCTCGACCTTGGTCTTTGTCCATTCTCACACTCGAAAATACATGAGAACGTAATCGAGCACACTTTTCTCACTTTTTCGGGCTCAACAAGGTTATACGAAAAAGGAACCCCCTGGATTCCTCTTTAAGCTATTTCCAAACTCTCTAAACATGAAAAGATTGCCGAGCGACCTTGCTATTTTTACGCTCGTTAAAGTATTTGAAGAAAGCATCTGTTGGGAGATAATTTATCTCTTTTTCGGTCTCATCAGACTATTTTACGAAAAAGGAACTAAGAGAGTTCTCTTTTGAGTGTTTTTCCAAACTCTATAATCATGAAAAACCTTCGAGTTTTCTATCTTTGGACTCGTTAAACAAACATCGAAAATCCCGTAATGGGACCGAACCACTCCTTCCTAGGGTTCATTAAACATACTCCAAAGGACTCATCCGAAGGATGAGCTTACATCAACAAGCATATGTTATCCTCCTCAAGCTTGCGTAAAAATAAAGAGGTACTCGCCAGAAATGGTGGGGGAAAATTTGGGAAAGGGATGTGTTTTCGTATTCATATTATTGGTAGTAAGTGTCGCTCTTGAACGTGACACCCCCCTATTCATTATCTGAAGCCGGTTTGGGAAATCCATTTGTCTCTCATTCGATTTTCCACAAGGTCATATCCTGAGTCGTCTCTGAGTTAGTGCTGCCAAATCATTGGTCGTGTCATTCATATGTTCAAGAGAAGTTCATCTGAAACCTCTATTGAGTCAGCCATCTGCAGTTGTGCATTCTCTCCATGTCGGCCTTCCCTATGTCTGGTCCAACTTACATCATACTCTGTTTCACCTTCAAAATATGTTACTCATTTCATGTCATTGATGGGGGATACCTTAAGGCCCTCCTATGATGAGTTTTGTTCCATCGACTCCAGCTCATTATCCGGAAACAAGACTTAGAAATTATTTGGTACCTTGGAACTTGCATGCCTCAATGGCAGGTTTCCTCGCTTTCGACAGTGGGTTTTCATCATGGACCCCTGATCGGGAGATTCCGTCGAATGTTCAACCTCGACTCATTTATTCACATTCGGTGGATTGTACTAGTGTACCTTGGGAGTCATTGACATTAATGATGATTTCCCTCGCACTTGTTAACGGTTTCATCAATGACCGGTAATCAAGTGGTTTCTACCATGTTCGACTTCATCACATGGTTTCTACCAGTAATCAAGTGGTTTCTACCATGTTCGACTTCAGCTCCTTCCCTGTTGTTTCAATTCCTCCAGGATAATCAATTTTATGAGGTCGAAGTGACACAGAGTAGTT
>CBVK0100043659.1:0-32618 GCA_900067695.1 Picea abies | reverse complement strand
CTAAGACCTTAACGCCTGATAAAATTCTTAAAACGACTCCCCTAATTAAATTGTCGCCCTGTTCAAATCAACACCTAAATTAAAGCATCTCTAAGTTAAATTGACAATCCCTAAGAAATGATTCTACAAAAATAAAGCTAGGGCGTAAACTAAAACCCTCCTAGGTGTTAATTAAAGACTTATTAAAAGTGAAGGGGATAAAGTAATGAGGGAATTAATTTAAGTGAAACCCATGGTCTTTAAATAATAAAGAAGGAATAAAAATTATTAAAGCGGGGGAGTATTAAAAGATGGGAATTTTAAATATATTGAAAAGATAAAAACTGCATTTATCTTTTGGGTTCAAAAATAAAAATAACAAGAGAGAATTAAATAATAGAATTAAAGAGACTAAATTAAAGAGTAATTTAAGGAGCAAATTAAGGAGCAAATTAAGAGTAAATTAAGGAGTAAAATTAAGAGTAAATTAAGGAGTAAAATTAAGAGTAAATTAAGGAGTAATTTAAGCAGTAAATTAGGAGTAATTTAAGGAGTGATTAAGGAGTAAATTAAGGATAAATTTAAGGAGTGATTAAGGAGTAATTTAAGGAGTAAATTAAGGGGTGATTAAGGAGTAATTTAAGGAGTAATTTAAGGAGCGATTTTGGGGGAGTGAGAGAATTGAGTCTTTTAATAATTAAAAAGATATTAATTTTGGAGAACCAGAGGCATGTGTGACACTTGGACGGCGGAGACTGTTAGAGGGTTAGTCATTAAATTAATGATTTATGAGTTAGGTCAGTCTCAAAATTCTATAAAAGGAGGGGAAAGGAAGGAAGAGGGATGAAGGGTTAGTGTAACGTTACGCTACCGAATTGTGGCTTGACAAGTTGCTTGTGAGGAGTTGGGTATATCTTAGCAGTGTTTGGAGTGGTAGCTCAGCCGTGGAGGTGAGCTGAGACGCTATTCTATCTCTGGTTCTTGTGTGGCCCCTTTGCGGCTCGGGGGGCTAAGGGGGAAGAAGAGTACCCCTAGCGTTGGCTGGGAGGTACCGGTGAGCTTTCTACAGTCGGCAAGCGGGACGCTGCACGGAGCGAGGGAAGCAACACAACGCGAGGGACGTCTCCAAAGTGGGTGAGTGGCAACAGTATGATTTTAATGGTGAAGTAGAAAGCAGTTTTATATTCGGCAAAATTATTGTTATGGGTGATAATATGATGAGATTGGTTGGCATTATGGTTTGCAATTTCGTTCCGCAATGATATTGTAGAGTTTGTTCATATTCTGATCATGTGTCACCTTAGTTATGATGTCATGTGTTTTGGCACTGATATGAATTAGGTGATGTTGTTAATCTCTTATTTGTTAAAAAGAAAAAAAAATTCCTATTGAACTTTGCTATTCATAGACATAACGAAGGGGTCGTTACACCCCAAAATTGGAACTCTTCATTTTCTACCTTACAGATCCTCAAATGGGATTATTTTCAATGATTGTTGATAACCAATGTTGTAGGAAAAATCTACTAGGGATAGATATTCCTCCCACTGTTTGGGATGTTGCATGACATGTATCATCAACATGTCTTCTAGTAATCTATTTAATATTATGTTTTCACCATTGGTTTGAGGATGGTAATCTTTTTTGAATGTTAATTGTGTTCCCAAGCCTATAGACAAGCCTTTCTAGAAATTTGAGGTAAATTTATAATATTTGTATGACATAAAAATATGTGGCATACCATGGAAGCTAAAAATATCCTTTATGAAAATGTCAACAAAATTTATATCCTTAAAAGTAGATTTAATTGGAACATAGTGATTTTCCTTGTTTATTTTATATACCACCACCATTATTTCATCTTGTTTCTTAACTATTCTCAACAAACCTGTAATGAAATTCATGGAAATAGTCTCTCATTTCCATTTTTTTATTTTTTTTGGTTGTTGTAGTTCGAAAAAGTGTTTATGTTCAAGTTTGACTACTTGACAGTCCAAACACTTTGCAATGTACATAGAAATATGGAAAACTCTACCAAGGGTAGATATTCCTCCTGATGTTTGGGATGATGCATGACATGCATCCTCAACATGTCTTCTCATACTCTATTTACTCTTTCATTTTGACCATCAGTTTGAGGATGGTAAGCCATATTGAATACTGATTGTGTTCCCAATCCTACAAGCAATCCTTTCCATAAATTCAAGGTGAATTTTGCATCTCTGTCTAGGATAATAATCTTAGGAATACCATGCAACCTAAAAATATCCTTTGTGAAAATATCCACATCATATACAACATTAAAAGTACATTCAATTGAAACAAAGTAAGATTCCTTTCTCATATTATACACCACCGCCATGATTGGATCATGTTGCTTAATTGTTCTCGACAAACCTGTAATGAAATCCATGGAAATAATGTTCCATTTCCTTTAGGTAATTTTCAATGGTTGTAATATTATGACAAAGAATTTATGTTCAACTTTGACCTGCTAAAACTACAAACACTTTGAATTTGTTGAGTAATATATTTCTTCATTCATGTCCATTAATACAACTTCCTCACTGATTTTATCATCTTTTGATAACTAGGATGATCCATATAAGCTCTCTGGTGAAACTCATCCATAATAAGGTGTTTAGTTTCTTTTGAGATAGGTACATACAACCTATTTTTATACAACAATATCTCGTCCATTGTAACCTGGTATTCCTAATACTTGTTCACCTTGTGCTCTTTTTGCAAAATTTACTTTACCAAACTGAAAAGTCTACCCTCTTTAAAGAGAAGTTGTAATTCTCTTCTCGATATCAGACTCACCTATACTTGTTGATGGTAAGTTTACTATTTTCACGCTTTGGCTAAGTGCATCTCCCACTCAATTTTCTTTTAATTTCATGTGATTTACTTCGTTTTGAAACTTGTTAATTAGCACCAATCATGTAGTCTGTCTAGAATTCAATTGTGGTTGATCGAACAAATATTTCATACCATAATAATCTATCATAAAAAAAAATATTCACCCAACAAATTAATGCCTCCACATCTCTAATGTGTACACAATTGTTGCAAGTTACAAATCATGGGTGGCATATCATTGATCGTGCTTTTTCAGCTTCATTGATTCATAACAGATCACATTCACTGATTGCATAAGAAATTCATAGATTCCTTCCTTACAAGCATTAGTGAAAATCAATATACCTTTCTTCATTTATGTAATATTTAAAATAAGGGCATTGGTTAAGAGGTTCTTCAACTACTTAATGTTAGCTTCATACTCTACTACCAATACTCTACTAACAATACAAACTTCTTCCCCTTTCTCTGCAATGATGTGATGGGATGAACGATATTGGAAAATCCCTTAATAAAACTTATATACTATCCAACTAATATCATAAATTATATTTCCCCAGCTACATTCCTAGGGGCTCTCTAATCCATGATTTCCTTGATCTCCTTGGGATCGACTACTCCCTCTATTGAGATTCTCTGGCCCAAATAATAGATCTCCTTCTGAAATAAGTCACACTTTCTATATTAGGCATACAATTGAGGATATCTTAGCACCTGTAACACCAACTTGATATTTTATGTGTTCTCTTCCTTGGTCTTGGAATATACCATCATATCATCAACAAATACCAGAAAAAACTTATCAAAGTACTTGTTGATACTATTTTTCATTAAGCACATGAAGGTGGATGGTGCATTGGTAACCCAAATGGAACCACTATGAACACAAATTGTACATATCATGTTCTAAAGTTGTCTTGTTGATGTATTCATCATTAATCTTGACTTGGTGATATCCTTATATGAATTCAATTTTAGAAAAGATCATAGCTCCTATGAGTTGATTGAAGTTATCATCAATCCTAGGAAATGGGTACTTGTAATTGATATCCATCTTGTTCAACTATTGGTAATCAATACATAATAAAAATATAACACCCTTTTTATTCACAAATAGAATGGGGATATGCTCACCCTGATATACCATTTATCCATCATCTCCTTCAAATACACTTTAACTCTACCAACTCTGGTGTAGTCATTCTCTACGGTATTGTTTATGATGATATTTATCTGGGTACAATATCTATTGATAAATTGATATCTCTCTTTGGAGGAAGTCCATGTACCTTCTCTAGGAATACATCTCTAAATTTCCATAACACTGAGTGATCCTAAACTCTCTACTCTTTGTTTCATTAATCACTTGTATTGAATACAAAAAAAACTCTCTTTGGATAAACTTCTTGAGTCGTAGTGTTGGTATATGTATTAATGATAGAGGATTTTGAATGCCTTGCAACATCCTCATGTTTCTCTCTTCGTCTTCACACTTTAATTTCTTTTCATAGTTGTTCAATATTGCCTTATGGATGTCTAACCAGTCCATTCCTACAAACACATCATATGATCCTATGGGTAGGACATTTAAGGATTCTTGTGTATGCAATCCACCTATTTCCAAGGGACATGCATCTATTACTTATGTTACTTTTATCTTAGTCCCTATGGCTAGTTGAACCAATCATGATTTTCCATTATTTTTCCTTTGTAAGGGACATGCCTCAATAATTAGAGGTAAAACAAAACTAAGGTTACAGCTAGGGTAAATCAAAATAGAAATAGGTTGCTTGGAAATTATACTTTCAAATCCACCACAAAATATCGGTGGTCTACTTGTCGATTCTCAATAGCTGCATATATCCTCAGAACACTCCTGGTCATGTAGCTAACTATATTATCCTTGTGAAAATGGTAAAATATTATACTGTAATGTTTCCTCTTAGGTAAATCTTTCAAAACATGTCCCTTCTCAGAACCTTGACATTGTATATGTCCTTTCTTTTGCTTCTCTACTTTTTCTCTTAACTTCTCTACTGACATGTTCCCACTTTGAGATACAAAGTTTGGCTAGTGCATACTTATGCTAAGATGACCAAATGTATCAGATTTCTTCAAATTCTTATATTGGGATGGTTTAAATCCCTTCCTATGAAATCCAATTTTTTCCTTTCTCTTCCAATTCATAAGAGGCTCTTGCCTATGATTTCATTTTTCATAACAAAACATATTCTTCCTAATGGTGTCTTCCAAAGTCTTAGGATCATCAAACTCAATCATATCCTGATAGAACTGTGATAATCCATTGGCAAAGTGTTGTATTCTCACTTTCTCATCCTTGAGGTAGGGAACATACCTAAACAACTCTAAGAACCTTTTGGCATAACCATCCATGGTAATTTTCCCAAACTCCTGTTCATGGAAATTTTTAATCTTATCATCATAATACTTTTCCGATAGGTATGAAATTCTAAAATATTTCTTAAATTTTTTCCAAGTCCACTTACTTTCCTTGAATCCCTTAACTTGTTTGAGGTACTCTCACCAGATGGAAGTTCCTCCATTCATATTAAAGACGGATTATTTTCCTTTTTATTTTCCAAGTAGTTGTGTACTCGAAATTACTTTCTTAATCCCAACAGTCAAGCCTCAACTTACTCTCCTTTATTTATTTCTCCATAGAAATTAGGGGGATTTTCATTTGAACTCATCTATCAGAGAAATTTTTTAGTGTGTCTTTTTCTTCTTCTTGGAAACACTTTAACATGTGTCATTGTTGGATAATTCCTCTATAATGGTAATCCCAGTAGATGATTCTATGGAAGTATCTCAACTAACTCTACTTCTCTTAGCATATCGATGCCTTTTCCCAGAAAAACTTCCTCCCGCGTCATTTTAAGATTCTCTATGCCTCTGAAGATCTAAAGTTACCTTCAAATTCTTTGACTATTGTAATCATGCATTACTAATGGATGGACCCTATTGAAATTTATTCTAAATCTCAAATAGAATCTCACGTAATACTGCATTTAAATCTACCTGCTCATCCTGAGCTCTCATAATCATTTCATTATCCACTTCCATACTCCTTATTGTGGCCACCAAATCTGGAAGGATTTCTATGTCTCTCCTACCATCAAACTCTTCTTCTCAGAAGTGTGAGGTGTCCTCCATACTATGCTACACCATTCACTTATGTTTTCCTTTAATTACATCCTACATGATAAAATAGTGAAACAATATTAGCCATTGTGCTTTAAATTTATTCACATAAATTTCTGGGCCTTATCAAACATCAATCAACTTTGGAAATCCTAAAGTACGGTTCGATTCCTACTTATCAGTCCTTCTAAAAATGGATATTAATACTCATAGTTAAATAATTCAAAGGAAAAAATATAGAATATACTTTTTGTTGAGACCAATGTAATCATTCATCTCAAATTTCATAGTCATAATGCATAGTTATAAAAGTAAGACACTAGGAAGACATCAAAACACGGTGTTGGTGTTGTCATTGATGTCAAAGTGGAAAGTCATAGTGCATAGTTGTGAAATTGCATAGTTATAAAGGTAAGAAACTAGGAACATATCAAAGCATGTAGTTGGTGTTGTCATTGATGTCAAAGGGGACATTAATAGTGCACAATCGTGAAAGTGTTGGTTTGTTATATTCTTTGTAGTGAAAGTCTAGTTGAGGAGGTTGATAGGCGATCATGTGGTGACTGATTGAAGACTGAATGAAGTCCAACTAGTAGTTGACTAGTAATATGACTTGGAGTCGACTATAACAAAATCCTGAGACTTGCGTGATTTGTAGCCAATGATATGCATGGAATTGTAACCATATTTGGGTGCCAAGTCTTGAGTTTTTTTCCTATTATAAATCCTATAAGGAGGCATGTTGTAAGGCCATAAAGGCTAATGTAAATATTGAGTAAATCGTAGTTTGTTGGTTATGCATGTGTAAGCCCAATTGGCTAAAGTTGTTCTTGCATATGAAAGAGGGTATGGTGTCGATCATGTCTTTGGTGTGGACCAAGGTTATACATGTAAAATTTTATTAAAATTGAATAAGACAACAAGAGAGAAAAACGCTCAAGGAATGTTGGTTTTCCTGGTTTGGGATTCCAAGGTAAAATCTTTGTACACTGTGTGATTGCTTAGTGATTTATGTTATTGATTAAATTATTATTATCTTCTTCTAGGGTTAGAATGGAAATGTCTCTCATTTCCTGACATGTGGTACAGGAGCTTAGATTTGATTAGAGATATTTTTTTTGAAGATTGTATCATATATTGATTTACCAATCTTGAATCTGAGAACTAAACACTAGGTACAATAGGAGTTGTAAGTCATAAATTGTGTTCAATATCGTGGTAAAGAATGGTGAAAATTTCAAGAATATATATATAGAAAACTTCGATGGCCATAATTTTGAGCTCTCGAAGATTAAAATGGAAGATCTTCTTGTAGATTGAGAATAATGGATAATAGTCTGGACAGGTACCCAACCGGTAGGCATGTCGATGGAAGAATAGGAGAAATGTGAAATAAGAGCAAGAAGTACGATTTGGATTTGTCTTTCATATTCGATACTGTTGAATCTCTCAGGTGAAGATTCAACCAAGAAAATATGGGATAAGTTGGGAAGATTATACCAGTCGAAATCTCTAGTAAAAAATATGTTTCTTAGAAAGAAATTGTATCTTCTGAGAATGAGTGATGGAAGTTTAGTGTCTGAGAATTTAAAATAATTCAACACCATTTTAAGCCAATTATCATCTGTGGATATTAAAATTGGTTAGAAGGAGAATTGTATAAAACTATTATGTTCTTTGCTAGACTCATGGGATATATTAGTCATGGATATAGGGAGTAACACAACCACACTAGCATTAGAAGATGTGGTTTTTTCTCTTTTGTTAAAATAAATGAGAATAAATAACATGGAAGGATGGACCAAAGATGCTTTAGTCGTGAGAGGTCGATCGATTGAAAGAGATAAAGGAAAATTATCTGGTAAAAAGTATTAGTTTAGGGGTATATATAAATTACCTATTGAGTCGACAAGAATATTTTGGAAATGTGGTAAGATTGGGAATTAAAAAAAGTATTGTAAGTATAGGGCGATGGAAGTCAGTACAAGATCCGACGAGAAGTAGTCGGCTGAGAGAAACAAAACCCTAGATAAGGGAGATGATGTGTACTTGGCATCGACTAGTACACACTCGGATCAAGATGTTTGGTTGATATAATAAAGAGAATCCTACCATATGACACCACATAAATAATGGTTCTATGAGTATGAACAATATTATGGAGGTGACATGTTCTTGGGGGATGAATTGAGAAAACCAAATTTTGGACGAGGACGATTTCAACTAACATTGTAGGATGGGAGGAAAAGAACCCTTTGAGGTGCACTACACATTCTAGGTTTGGAAATAAATATGATATATGTCAGCAATATTAGTTATGTTGTAGTGCATACTCTATTTCATAAGGATTCTTGAAAGATGGTCAAAGGTGTGATGGCCTTAATGAAATGATTTTGGATTGGAAGCCTATAAAAATTATTAGGGAATGCCGACATGAATATATAAAACAACATATTTAATCTTGAATTTGAATTGACATTAACTAAACTCGACTAGACTGAGGATGAATTGCTAGAAATCAACTCAAAAAGTCACCTTAATCTTCTTATTTTTATGGTTTTCTACAAGATCTTTAAACTCTTTAAATCTCTCAAAAACCTATGATTTCTTCCTTAGGAAATATATCCATGCCTTCCTAGAAAAATAATCTATGAAGGAGACATAATACAGAGAGCCACCAAGTGAAGGCACTAAAATCAAGCCAAACACATCACTATGAACCCATTTTATAATCCCACTTTCCCTTGTCGCTCCAGATGGAAACCTCACCCAACATTGTTTTCCATATATGAAATGTTTACAAAAGTCAACATCTAAACCACATTCAGGAAAATCTTGGACCAACTTTGTTGTTCACTACTCAAAATAATTTTTCTCTAATGTGTCCCATCCTCTCATGACATAGCATGGTTGGGTCGATTTTTTCATATTATGGAATTAGATCAGTATGGAACTAAGAAGTACAGAACTGAGAAATATAGAATTGAGTAGTATGGATCATTTTGTGTATGTTTTTTTGTATAAGAAGTTTAGATGGCTCTGCAGGTGTTCATGTGTGATAAAGGAAGAATTTTTTTATCTCCAAACATGTTGTAAGTAGTTGAGATGATTCAGTGGTTTTATACAATGTGATGCCAAGGCGAGAATTATGAAGAAAAATGGTGAAGTGTATCTCTAATTTTCTAGTAATTGATTTATCTTCATGGAGGTAAGGTGGTGCTTGGCCAAGGACTTCGAGTCCTTGGAATATTGATTTATGTTATTTGTAGGTTGGATCTTATTTTGATTAGGGTGCTAGGGTGAGTTGGAGCTCACAGAGGACAGGTTTCCTCACCACACATTGGTTCCTGTAATATAGGGAGTGGATGCTTCCTTCCAATTGCGTCTAGTAAAGAAAGCGGGTTGTATCCTCCTTCCAATGGGTGTTGGTAAATTGAGTGAATTTAATATTCATGAATATAAGAAAATCATTCGGTGGTTTTCGCCCATTTGGGTTTTCATGTAAAAATCGTTGTGTTCTCTATAAAATGTTTTGTGATGATGAATGACATTGTTAATGTTTAATATTTACATGGTGTGCTTTAATTTTAAAGAGATAAAAAGTATCTAGCATGCTGATTCACCCCCCCTATGAGTACTGTTGAAGGTTTCAACAATTTTATCATATAAAATTTCCTTAAACGATCATACTATCCTTGGTGACCCATTAAATCCTATATTTTTAACTTTTCTATGATACAAATCTATGACACACCTGACCCCATATACTCTCTTAAGATATTGAGATGTCAAATTTCTACTTCTATTAAGCTTCATATATCGGGTTTACAACCTTAATTTACCTTTTCTCATCGACGTGCACATGGGGAATTATTCTGTGCCACGTGAAAACTATGAAAAATCCACAAAATCATCACACTTACTCATTCAAATATTCCTTGGAAGAATGCAACTTCACATACCAAGGATAAATTTCCCATATCAGACAACCATCACTCACCCAATTCGACCATATTGAAAGTTTGCGATGAGTAGGGTTATAGAAAATCTTTCCATCGGGAATGAAAATCACAACTCCCACATTTCATTCCTGAATGAAATTCTCCGATGGATCCATCCCCAATATATGCAAAGGTCTTCAGGTAAATAAATCAACGGTCCTCATCTACTCGACACCTTGAACTTGTGTGATGTCTAAAAACTTGTCTACTTTCCACCAAACACCTGAAATGTGGGATCCACATGAACATCTATGAATGTGATCTTATAAAGCCACCTTACCCACACATCAATGATATACATCCTCTCAGACTTCCACCATTGGAATTAAATAACTCTAATTGGTTATTTGACCCCCTTGAATGATTTTTCCCACCAATAATCACCTCGATGGATCTAGCATTCCTCAAGAATTTACATTCAATGATTAGAGATCTATCGGGTCTCACACATGGTCATTGTTTAAATTGCACTATCACTTCATCAAAAATATTTATTTAGGATGGACCATTCCATATCCAATGGTTTATAACCCATTGTCTTCAACAACGATACATATATGGCTCTGGTTACTCTCGCGTTGTTAGTATTCGACATTTCCTCATCGGAAATTCTTCTCGTGCCTCTCCTTGCACTTTTGTGAACTCCATTATCTCAAAATATTTGTTGAATAGTTAACTTTGAAGGCGTATACAACCCATATCTCATAGGCCCATCCTCCTATAGATCAATGGATCACATCATACCGTAATTTCCCCATCAGAAGTCCACTCTGACTTTGCATTCTGGGTTTTCCTAAAATATTCACCTTTTGATAGGATTTTGCTACAACCTGGATCTATGATGAATGATCAAGATATGATATTTTCACTCAATCAATGACTATCATTTCCTCTATTTTTAAACAAGGATTTGCAACATGGTTAAGAGTTAATTATTGCTTGACCTTGTAGTCCCATGACCTTTTCAGAAACATTCCTTCAAGGATTTTAACTCCACTTGTACAACATTTTAAATCCACTTCCCAATGATAAAGAATCACTCCACCAAGGAACCCAAATAATTTTTTTGTTTCTTGCAAAATATCTATTTCAAAAGGGCTTGAGAAAACTTAGGGTTATAAACCTACATTGACTTTCCTCATGCAATTATCACAATTAATTCATTGATTCCTTTAATGGAATATTACAATATTCCATTCAACTTAGAATTAACATTTATTCATTATATTCCAACCATTGACATGAACATAATATATTTTACAACCATTAATAAGAATTCAAGATATATTTAAGGTAAAACACTTATATGTTCAATAATGTTTCCAACCAGCCATTTTATTGATGCAAAATTCCTTTCCACTCAACAACAGGTTGTGATACACTATTCATTTTTACATCAATACACCCCCATGCTAG
Organism: Picea abies; assembly: GCA_900067695.1. Classification (NCBI taxonomy): domain Eukaryota; kingdom Viridiplantae; phylum Streptophyta; class Pinopsida; order Pinales; family Pinaceae; genus Picea; species Picea abies. The sequence continues at coordinate 21,198 of CBVK0100043659.1, read as the reverse complement.
TCCATGATACTACTAGGGTACTGTCTCAGTTGAATTTGATGTCAAGGAATGGATCAAGAAGCTTACTCTCCTTCGCTCCACTAGAAACAAAAAAAGTTTACATCTGAAGGACCACTAGGCTCAATGCCTCTGCAACTTTATCAGGAACATTCCCTACTAGATTTCCTTTGCAAAAGGGAATCCCTTACTTGCTATACAATATCTCAACAATATTCCCTTACTAGTGTCAATTTATTTCCAGTAAGAACCAAGTCCCAAACACCTTTTGCTCAAGTCTGGATCTGGGTATTCTCTGTTCGAGGGTGACCATTAAAATATTTGGAAATATTCCTATTTTCCTTAGGAAAAATTACCGGTTTATTTATGTTTCTCATATTTGTCTCCATGAGATATGTTTCTAATTTTATCACCATTTTTTTATAATTCTGTAACTGATATCCGGGGATAATTTTCTTCATTCCTTCACATATGTGAATTGTGACTGTAGTGCACATGTCTTATTGTGCATATTCTACGTCTTTCATGCTCTGGATTTGTGTATATCTATATCTTTTCCCTCTTCCTCCTTATCCCATTTCCTCCATTGGAACATTATCCTTACTCATTGGGATCTCCACTTGATTTTTTCATAAGTAATCTCCTAGGGTTAGGCTCTCAAATGGAAGGTAAAAATCACTGTCTACTCCTGACTGAAACTCAAGTTAACCCTTTAATATTCCAAGTACAGATTATGAAGTTAATTACAACTGCTATGAATATTGTATCTACATGTCATCAACATGTTCCTTATGGTCAAGGTAAATAAGGTACTTTGGACATGTTATGCATTCAAGTCATTTAGGTGTAGGTTGAATTATTGGGAAAGATTTATATTTTCTTCATTCACTTCCTAGTTCCACCTCACTAGTCCCACTCATGGTATCTTTGCCAGTAATGCAAGATTCCCCACTCAGTCAATTATATGGTGTTTTTATTAATCATACACATTATTTAAAGCTTCACTAACCAAAATAAATGAACTTTTAAACATCATTATATTCTTGGGGGGAAACAAGGTGTTCCACCATAAACCGTTCACATTCTTTAATCAATATAGAAGAAAAAATGGACATAATTCTATATGAAGGTGAGATCGATGCATTAAAAATGAATCAATGGATGCAATAACTATAAGTTTATTTCATTTTTCACCATATATATGAATACCAAAATATATCATTTTCCATACTGAAGTTAGAGAACCATGCTTTAACCTAATGGGAAATCCATACAAATGCACTTAGGCTAGAGGGTGACTTGTGTTATAATGTGTTAATTATTTTCTAGTGTTGTTAGGTATGTGCCTATGGTATTTTGTAAAATTATTATTCAATAACTCACTATATTGTAAAAAGGGTTTATCCCACATGCATCATGGGAATTCTTAATGGTATAATAGATGTGAAGGAATCCCTTTCTGTATAATAGAGGTGAAGGAGGCCCTTTATGGTATAATAGAGATGAAGGAGGACCTTTATCACTCTCCCATATATAATAGAGGTGAAGGAGGCCCTTTATGTGTGTGTGAGTGAGTGTTTTATGGTATTCATATTTATCCTAGAACCTATTGGTCCTCAAGCCATATCATCCATATGGTTGTATGAATCCCATATGAACTCCATACTTGAATGTTCTCTTACATTTTACTTGAATAAAATACAAGATTCCATGGATATTTCCCCACATTGGGGCTTTACCACATAAATCATGTCTCTCTTGTCTCTTTATTTATTACATTCTTTGATTTACTGAATTACTTTATGCTTGGTATATGAGAATAGAATGGTTAGATCCATGTCATATGTTTTTGTATAATTTTCTAATCTAAAATGGTATCAGAGGTGTTTTGTAAATTTGTTATTCAATAACTCACTATCTTGTAAAATTGGTTTGTCCTACATGTACCATGCATCATGTGAATTGTGTTCCTTTCACTCTCTCATATAAAGTAGATGTGAAGTAGGAACTTTATGTGTGAATGAGTGAGTGAATTATGGTATTTATATTTATCCTAGACCCTATGGGTCCTCAATTCATATAATCCATATGGTTTCATAGATCCCATATGAACTCCATACTTGAATGTTCTCTTGCATTGTAATATTGGAGAGTTTTCCTAAGGAATAAAAGAGCAAGTTTCATGGATGTTTACCCATGTTGGGGTTTTACAACGTAAATATTGTCTATGTGTTTCTCACATTCTCTGATTTATTGAATTATTTGAGGCTTGGTATAGGAGAATAGACTAGTTATATTTATTAGTGTATGCTTTTTACATTTTTTCTTGATATTACATGGTATCATAGCTCTAACAATCTACCAGTAACTAGGTGGGAGGACTTCAATACCCTCATTGAGTCCCAATTCTACCCTATTGGATATATAGAGGACTAGTGGATCTAGTGGCACTACTTCAGATAGATGCAAGGAAATAGTGTACAAGAGTACACTACTGAGTTCAAAAATATGGTTGTCATGTTGATTATCTCTCCCAAAAATATAGATGTGCACCTCACGTATCTATGGGGTCTACATATCCATATACAAAAAAAAATGATGATTTTCAAGATAATCCAGATATTGGGATAGACATGTGTACACACATAGTATCTGGAAAAAATATGCCAAAAGAAAGGGGATCCAAGCAATTGCAAGTAGAAAGAGAACTCAAAAGCTTCCAACAAGGGGAAGAAGAATTGGAAAGGGGGAAAGGATAAGAAAACAATAGCTACTACACATAAGTGAAAGGGTCCCAACAACCATTGTAACCATTATAATATTTATGGTCACATTGCAAAAAAAATGATGGAAAGTTCATCTGGATTTGAACTTGAAGAAACACAAGAAGGATGTAAAAAAGTAAATTCTAGCCACAGAGTTAAGCAATCAAGTTGAAAGAAGCTTTAATGTGGATGAAAATATTGTTGACACACCATAATATAAGGAGGATACTTTGATTATCCTTCATCACAAGGAAAAGAAGGATATTTCCAAACTCTTCCACATCAATATACAAGTCAAAAAGACTAGGATAAACACTTTGTTTGACTCAAGTTCATAGTGTAATATCATAGAACTAAATGTGTTCAACCATATTGTATTGGACGTTTGTGATCATCCTAGCCCTTATCCATTGGGTTGGGTAAAAAGGGATGCATAGATCAAAGAGAAAAAACATTTTAAGATTTAATTTGTTGTAAGTGTAGACTTTATTGAAGAAGTGGTGTTGGATGTAGCACCCTTGTTGTGTGGTGTGTAGTGTTTGGGAGGCTGCACATGTATATGAGGGATGAAATATTCATGTAGTGATCCAACCAATACAACCTGGTCAAGGATCATAAGTCCTACATATTCAATGCACACACAAGTAAATTGAATATCTCAATTGTAAGATGTGTCAAACAAGCCAACAAGTTGATTAGTTAGAGTAAGAAATATGTTTTACTTTTCTTAAGAGAAAACTAGTATTTTGATGAGTTAATAACTGTAAATGCATCCCTTGAGTGGTTTACTAAAGAGAAGAAACATCATTTGGAGTTCCTATAGGCATAAAAAGGAGTGCTATAGGATCCTAAAATATTACCACCCAAAAGGGAAGTGAAGCATGTAATACAATTATTGCTAGAATATGCATTCCCAACTATTGTGCTATATATATAGTCTTTTTTGGAAGAAAATGAAGGGAAGAAGCACTTGTAGAAGACGTTGGAGTAGGTTGTTGTTCAAACAAGAAACTCACCTTATAGGTCACCTATAATAATTGTACTAGATTAGGATAGGACTCAAGGAATTTGTATCGACTACACACTATTGGAAAAGATTACACTAAGAAATAGGTACCCTTTGGCTAGTATCAATGATCTACTAGATCCGTTGCAACACATAAAACATTTCTCTAGGTTGGATCCCAAATTTGGATACTAGTAGGTACATTTCAAGGAAAAAGACACCTGTAATAATTCCTTCAACAAAAGAAAATATTTGTATGAATGGTTGATCTTTCCATCTGGTTTATGCAATGCACCAACTACATATATAAGACTATTGAATCATGTAGTACATCCATATCTAGATTCATTTGCTATATTATTTTAGGATTATATACTAGTTTCTAGTGCTACCTTGGAGTATCACATCTCACATCTCATGTAGGTCTTAGATATTCCAAAGAAGAACCAACTATTGGATAACCTCAAGAAATGTGAGTGTGCACAACATTCTTTGGTGTATTTGGGGTTGTGAAGTTTTCACAATGAACCTAGATAGTAGAAAATGAACACACAAAGCTTGTGAGAGAGAAGAGAAGAGATTAGAATGAAATAATTGTATTAAATATTGAGTAAAATGCTAAAATACACATGATATACTCTACATGGCTAAGTGAAGTCACCATAGTAGCGATATAGAGATATTTAGACACTAACTAAAAGAAACTGAAGTAATCTTCCACCTAGTCCCATTTAATTGATCCATGTAATGATTTGTTAATTGAGTCACTTGTGTGGAAGTGAGATACACAAAATAAATCACAATATATTATTCCTCTTGGCCACATGTATGAGATATGCACAATCATGGTGAGGAAACTGAGGTGAACATGCAACCACTGGTGATAAAACTGAGCATGCATGAACTATATGGAAAAGACTCTATAGTGGAGGTTTTTGCGGATTTCCCTATTAAAATATACCAAAAATACATTCATAGTTGAGGATACTAGTGGCGGTGAGTGGGAGGAGATTTTAACGGATTGTTTTGAACTATGCATTTATAAATATATAATGCACTGGTGCATTTTATACAACTTACACACCGATTCCCACAAAACTAGTGCACCTCACTAGGGTTATCTCAAACAAAAACAATACTTCATTGTGCTACATAAATGATGACGCACCAAGGGACACAATTGCTCTTAAAAATTGCATACCGTGGAAAGGTTTTCAAAAAAAATACTCTTGTGCACTACTTAAATAATGATGCACTGGTGTGGATAACTATTTAGCATACTATAAATGGGTTCAATTACAAAAGATTACCGACTATATTATCAATCATGTAGAGATGATGTCATCTGAGAGAGAAACAACAACTGTAGGAGCATAGGGTTAACTTGTAAAATGTTGTATGGGATTCAGAGGCGAGGTAGAGGGAGAGAGATTTTTTTCCTGGGAGTTTCTGTGAAATTTTTTCTTTGCATTTCAGTTGTAAATACTTGAGTCTAAAGTATAGGAATTTTGGTTAATTGATTCTAAAGTATAGTCATTTAATCTATAAAGAATTTAGTCTAAATTATGGGTAGTCTCTCAAAATTCTAATCTATAATGATCTAAAGCATGTTGTGGACTCAAGCATTTCGTGAAATACCAACTAATGGGTTGCCTAGAAAAATTCTAATCTATATTAGCTTTCGATTCACAATTGTGTGTGATTATTATGACAATTTGATTTCTTATGATCATGATTTCCATGATGGAAATTTTTCTCCATGGGTACATATTATCGTCTGGATCACCCTTCCCATATCACCATCATGATCGTCAATGAATATAACCTTGTGTCATCTCATTGTCGATGATCATAACCAACTTGCTTGATCGTCAATGATCATAACTTGTGTGACATCACTGTCAATGATCATAACTTATGTGATCTCATCATCAATGATCATAAACTCTGTGATCTCATCGTCAATGAACATAACATGTGTCATATCACTGTCAATGATGATAACCTATGTGATATCACCGTCAATGATCATAACCTTGATCTTGCCATCAATGATCATAATCGTCTCTCAAAATCCTAAACTATATTCATTTTCCATTTATAATATTGTTCGGAGTTCACCAAATCCTTGAGTCTAGAACTTGGTGTGTCTAGCAAAATGCTAATCTATATTACTAACAAATACAATTTTTGGTAACGTTTAAAGCATAATGTTGCATATATTTAAAAGACACTGCACTAGTGCATATATAAAACTATAATGCACCAAGGTGTTGCATTAATAACTTCACCATGACATGATTAAATAAAACAAGTATGCACCATCGTAGGATTATTTCAAAAAATATACTTCGATGTGCTCTATGGTATACTGACACACTAGTTAGCACACATTCTCTAAACGAATGCACCATGATAGGGTTATTTTAAAAAAAATATAATCCGTTGTTGTTAAAACCAGATGCACCGGTTCTGTTAATAATAGAGTGCAACATGACATGGTTAAATAAAAACATTTACTCATGATTGTTGGATTATTTCAAAAAATATACCCTGGTGCAATCCATAGTATATTGACACACCAAGGCACACTGTTTCTCCAAAGTCAAAACCATGTTAGGGTTATTTGTTTTTAAATAATCGGTTCCCTATGTAATGTCAGACGCACCAGTGCACCAGATAATCGACTGCACTGTGACATGGTTAAATAAAAAAATTACACACGATTGTAGGATTTTCCTAAAAAAAAAATATACGTCGGTGTTCTCCATAGTAACCTGATGCATCAGTGCACACACATGATCTAAAAGGGTGCACTGTGTTTGGTTTATTTGTAAAAAATATTATCCGATGGGATATGTAAATATTTTAGGAATGATGTGTTTAGTCATCGAGTGCACTGCTACAGGGTTTAATAAAAAACAATTACCGGTAGTAAAATTCATCTTTACCATTTTTAGTGCTATATAGCTCAAAAGTACCTATGCAACGTTTTCCTCTCTGAATATCCCTACCATTGGTGCTTCCCTTGCTTTCCTTTATTCCATCTATTGTTTTGTGCATGGGTTTTGAATTTTGACAAATTGTGGGAAGGTATGGTATTTCTGACTACGTGCCAGCCATGCCTCCCCGACATAAAAATGTCTAGGTGATATATTTGTTTCTTTATAAGTTAAGTTTTCAGTGAATTAAAATTTAAAATTGAGTTAATTTTTCATTGTTTTAAAAAAAATAAAAATATGAATGGTGCATTCGAGATGCTCAACTCACACCACGGTTGGTGCACCCTATAAATTTATAGGGTGCACCACAATGTAATGTTCAATTCCTTGACAATGTATATGTAAACAAGAATGTATGAACAAGTCTGTTTATCAATGCACCGTTTAAAATTATATGACTTTTTGATCATGCATCTCAATACCTCTAATGCACCAGTCTGTTACCTTACATGACAAACCATATGAATCAGATATATTATTCTACGTGGTGTGTTAGTAATCATGCACATTAGTTCATTTGTGTTTATGAATGCACCACTATAAAAAATTGGCATTTTGTCGTGGTGCACCTTGCAAATTATCTGTGTGCACCGTGAGTGGTGCAAGCTGAATGAATTGAACGCATCGCCTGAAACAATTATATCAAAAATTGAAAATTTTTGTACTCATAAATTTCACAAATTGGTGGGGCAGTGTGTTTCCATTACTTAAACACACAAGTTCATATAAGGAATGTATATGCACCTCCTTAACTAAATTTTAATTTTTTTTACGATGCATTAGGATTTTAATTTTTTTTTATTTTAAGTGGCGCCTAGGGTAATTCTAACACACTGGTGGGGTGGTGCATAAATTTTAACAAATTGGTGGGGCGGTGCCTCTCCATTACTTAAACACACTAGGGAATATAAGGAACCTATATGCATTGTCTTAACTAATTTAAAAAAAATTATTTTACGGTGCGTTAGGATTTTAATTTTCTTTTATTTTAAGCGGTGCACAGGTTTACTTGCCCGTACCGGTGCATGGGTTTACCTAATCACATCGGAGTGGTAGGGTTATACAACAGACCACATAACATAATATAACCAATTTTATATGGTGCATTAGTTTACACTATGGCACCGTGGACAGTGCTCACAAGTTATGTACGTAGTGTGAACAATGCTTGACTGTATTTTAGGTGCATCGGTTATGAAATTTACTTATATTTTTATATAAATTATTTTTCTGTATTTATAAATGAATTTATCATCTAGTATATTTTTTTAAGTTTTATGTATAAGTGAGGCTGATGTATTTCATATGTTAATCGTGCAGAGACGTGAGTAAACAGAGAAGAAACAACAATATGAGAAGAGGGTGGACCTGTACAATCTTGTATGTGAATAGGAGGTGAAGGAGAGGGAGAGGGATTTGTACCCTCACCCTATTACTGCAGTGACTCATGTTATCTTAAGGAATTTAAAGGTCCTTAAATACTATGAGGAGGCTACATCCCCAAAGGGAAACTATGGGTTGTTGGTGCACATGATCCACCAATGCGATGTCCATCTATATGCTTTCCATGTGGGTCCAGATTAGTGGTACTATTGGTGCAATTTTATCAGACCAGGGCCTTGTTCAAGTTACCAACAAAATATTATTGTTGTATTCTAGTGCGGTAGAATTTTCATCTTTTCGAAAGGAAATAAATATCACTCGAAGTGAAACCGAGACAAAATAACTAAAGGAAGGGTAAGAGGAATGTTATACAGATATATAACACATCTATCCTATTACCATTGTATTGCAAGATAGATTACTTAGTTCGTATCCTTAACACATCATCAATTGATACACGATAGTAGAATTGTACAAAACATCCAAGAATAATGATTAAGTACTATGCATAACAAACAACAACAAAATTCCATTTCAGAGATACAAAAGTAATATAAACTAGGATCATTTTAAAAATTTGATCTCCATTCTCTTTTTATTATATCAGAAGTCTTGGAAAATAAGAATTCACAAAATTACATTAATCATCTACCCTACACAACATAAAGATGATCATAATCAATACATCTCAATCAGTAGGTACATCTCAATAAAATAGTAAAGTTGATCATAATCAATATAAGCTCTTCCCTTACTAATTACAATCTAGATATAGAGTACACATCGATTTTTTTCCTCTTGTTCCTCTCTCTTATCTTTCACACACTCACCCTTTACAATTCAGTACCAAAATACCAATTACCATCAATACAATACAATCATTTTCTCTTTTTCCTTGAGCACCTGTAGGCCCCCTTCTCTTCTTGATTCTGTTGTAAAGGTATTGTCTCAAAATTGATTCTCACTTGTCTCATAATGTTTTATGTTCCAACTTATTTTTCTTGTGTGTTTGTTTTCTCAACCTTCTTCACTTGATGGGTTGTCTACTTGATAACTTGTGCAACTTCTTTTATGAAAATGAAGGGCTCAACAGGCCCTGGCCATAATCCTTGACTCGTCCCGAGGCAAGTATTTGGTTCTTTATTATTCCTTCATATCACCTATTCTCCTTCTAAGGTTATTATTTCTTCCACCTCGGCTCCTTGAAAAGAAGGACCCAAATTTGGCACTAGCTCGAGTTATTTTTCTTTGACCTCCTGGAACTATTCAAGTTTTTCTTTCCTCTTTCTGGCAAGCCATGAGGCTTCTACAATGAATTGTTGTGTTGTTTTGAGGTAAAATACTTTGACTTATATGTAATGAAAATATTCCATTCTGCATTTGTAGGTATGTAGTTTGAATGATGGGCCTAAAGGCTCTTAGATCCTTCTTTTCTATTGTTTGAGCTTCAAACAAATCATTTAAATCATTTTTCGCTCGCTATATTTCATCAAATTTTTCTTGATGATACATAGAGTCATGTGTCTTGGTTTCTTCTTCGTTGAGGGTCTGGATTTTGGTGCACAAGTATTCCAGTTCTTGGTTTCGATGGGTTATAACACCCATCCATTCACTAAATTCTTTGAATATGATGGTACATTCAATAATATTTTTCTACAGCAAAGCTCTGACATCGTTTCCTTCCAAGACAACTCTTTCTAGTTGTTGTTGGAGTTCTCTTGGTCTTTCCCTAAACTTCAAATCATCCCCTACAACTGGGTTTGAATTTCCTTTGCTTGATCTGTTAGTACCTCCCAATGCTTTCTCAACCAATTTGAGTTGTTACTCTGGTTCTGCAGTAGCACTATATTCTGGCATCCGAGGGGTCACTTTTCTGAAAGTTATCCATATCTCTATTAGATTTTGCTTAATTTTCTCCACTTTCTCTTCTTCCTAGATATTCAAGTCTTATTCCTTCATTCTTTTGGTCTATTCCAACATTCCTTCCTATATCCAATGCTCAACTTGTGTTTTGGCTTGTTGAACCCATTGTTCTAAGTGATCCGTTGAGGCTCTGAGAAACATCTATGGATGTAACTATGGCCTCCAATGAGAGTCTAATCTGAATTTGAAGCCTGTCGGCCATGGATTTCTTTGATGGTGTCTTAACTTCTTCTTCTCCCTAAAGTGATCCTCATAACTTTTCGTCTAGTTTAGTCTTCAGGGATAACAGAAGCAAAGGGATAGCTTTCACCTACGCTAGGAAAAGCTAAAACATCTATGATAAATTTTTCATATGTTGAAGTATGGCTTCCAACTATTCTTTTAGTGAGGTTGTTCTTTGTCTCAATTGAGTCTCTTGCAGTGCTTGAGACTCTTCCTCCTTTTGCGTAGTTACCTGCATTCTGGGTGGAAGTTCAAGGGTTCTACTCTAATCCTTCGGGACTTCTATGTCGCTCTTTGTTCTCAAATACTATGGATCCAGGAGAGGTACATGTGGGATTTGTGTGAGTAATAGTAATGTGGATGGTTGTCTCTCCTGAAATGAAAACATTTCTGGAATATCTAGTTCCACAGGTTCTGGGGAATTGGGCAGTAGGGGGAGTGTGGTATGCATAATTGGTGGTGTTGGTTGTTTCTCAGGGGCTATGGTGGAAGACATAATGGGGTTAGAATCAAGTTCATCAATAATATGGATAATATTTTGGGCTTCTTGAGTGGCTTCTTAGGTGGAAGGTAATACAATCAATATAGGATGACGGTTGATGATTTTAGTTGGGATGACTATTGGGAAACATCGGTTTTGGGATTCTTGGTTAGAACCTCCTATATGAAGGAGGAAAATAGAATTTCATTACTGGTATTGCATAATAAAACATCAGAATACCTATCATATACTTTAACATATTTGAATAACGTTGGCCACCATAATCCTGCTTGGAGAACCTTTTGTGTTGTAGATTTCCATCCAACGTTCCCTCCTGCAAATCCACTGCGGAATTCCCATAGGATATATTCCTTTCATGGTTTAGGACACACTGTTAGAGAATGCTCTCAAGTCCCATCTTATATAGATGGATGATAATCCATTGGTAATTTATTGCATGGGATACCATGTGCCTCTTTTGGGTTACAAAATAATTCTCTAGGAAATTCCTTGTACTGAGAAAAGAAACAATATCTTCAAGATATACTGGAATGGTTTAAATCCAAAATAAGTTTTTATTAGGGAGTTAGTCATCCAATGATCCTTTAGTTTCCCCTGATTCCAGTCTTTTCAGGTGATCTCGTCCTACGTTACATATTCCATGTTTCACAATTACCTCAAAGGAAAACTCATGAAAGAGTAAGAGCCACCTGCAAATCCTTCCTTCAAGAACAGTCTTAATTACAAGGTATTTTAACACAAAATGGTAAGTGAGAAACTTAAAATGAGAACCTAGTAAGTAGTGTTGACATTTTTTCAACACATAAATCATAGCCAAACCTTCCCTTTCAGTTGTTCTGTAGTTACATTTATGTTGAGACAGATTTTTGTTGGAAAAGTATATAGGGTGATCAATATTCCCCTCCTTGGCTCCCCTAAGGTGACTCCTAATGTAACATTCGATGCATCCACATGTAAGTGGAATTAAATTTCCTAGTTGGGATATATAAGGATTGGTGCAATACTGAGATTTTCGTTTAGTGTATCAANGAGATTTTCGTTTAGTGTATCAAAAACGTTGCAACACTCAATCATCCACCAAAATGATTCATACTTCCTCACTAATTTCTCTGATGGTGCTATAATACTGGAATATTTTATGATGAACCCACGGTACTATCTTATATTCAAAATGATCCTTCACAACTATTTAACACTTGTAGGTGGAAGAATGTTTAGGGTGACCACAACTTTAGGTGGGTCTATCAAGAGTCCTTCCCGGCAAACAATGTGACCTAGTAGGTTTCCATGCGATACACAAAAAATACACTTCCTTAGGTTTAGAGCTATATGTAACTCCCTACATCCATCAAACATCAACCATGTTAGCCCTATGTGCTCCTTCAACAAATTGTATATTGTCTAGTCATCCATGTAGACTTATAGGAACCTGTGTATGAAATCAAAACATGTTTCAATAAAAATCCTTGAGAAGACTGCAAGGGAATTCTTGATGCATACCCTCTCCCTCAGCCTGGGTCCACTCGAACTCTCGGTCTAGGATCATTCAAAAAATGAGCTAGATCATCTCTTTGGACCCATTTGAGCCCGCACTATCTTATACAGGTCCTTTTCTTTCATGCGTAGGTCCAATGCTAAGAATCCACATGCACTTTCTCTCTAAGTCCCTTACTCTTTAAAAAAAAAAAAAAAATTGTCCTTTATCCCCTTTTCGTAGGCCAAATCCTAATATGACCAAGGGCCGTGACCAGGTGATAACCCAAAGGAGATACTTCAATTACTTCTCCCTTCAATGATTTTCTATATGCGTCAAATACACAATAACACTCTCAAATTGTCAATCACCGAAAAGGGAAGATCAGACGACCCTTACTCCACCACCAGATCAACGACTAGATGCCTATTCCATGCCTCAAGCTTGATAGATTTTCCCCTGATGCTTTTCCATAGACCTCCAAAATCATCGAATCAATGAATCATTTCAAGTGTTAAATCGATGGCTCTAAGGCCTCGACAAATGGATGGATTAGATCTCTCCCTTTCGGGCTTCAAGGATTTCTTCCCAATGACTTATCGACAAATATTGTGGATTGTTGAAACGTCGAAGGTGTTTGTCCTTCTTCCACGTGTCCCCTTCTTGATAAGAAACTAGGATTCCTTTTAGGACTTTGAATATTTTCCTACAACACTTCTTCCACAAATTTTATGAATCGTTGAATCGAAAAATTTACCCAAGTCTCAAATCGATGGTCCACAATCTCCCAACAACAAATAGTTAGGATTTTATTCAAGACACCATCCTTTGGGATTCCTTGATGTACAACACCCCCAATCCTATGGAGTGATGAAATCTGAAGTGATGAAATCAACCTCTAAGTGTCCTCGTTCAATCTGATCGAGATCTACTACCAGATCCTAGGTTTAGGGAGTTTCAAAGTGTACAAAAGTACAAATATGTGGAGTGTATAAATTCCAGAGTGTCAGATCTCTTGACATGTACCCTTCACAACGGAAGGATGCAATGACCTCCAAGAATAAGATAATTTGGGAGTCCAATGCTTTAACACACCCCATTTCCAGTTCCTCTAGAGTGAAGGACTTTTGGACTTCTAGATCTTCTTCCACCTTTCCTCCATGATGGATTGTCCACAATACTTCTAAACAATGAATTGGAGGGGTTAAGATCTACCCTCCACATGGCCTATCTCAACCAATGGTCAAGATTATCTGGAACTCCCAACCCTTTGGGAATTCTCAACACTCTGCACACTTTTATTCTCGAACCTCAAATTGACAGAGTTTAGATCCATTACCCATGTGTCCTCTACATCCTATGACCCTTATTGGCTTCAACCTTTTGACCTCCAAGTGACCTCGATCAACACTTTTGACCTTCTCCCAGAGTGTGTATCTTATGGAATGTAGGATTCAGTGACACCTATCCTCCAAGATCAATGGTGGAGACCTACTTCGGCTTCCAATTCTTCTGGAGTTCATGCCTCACCTTAGCCTTATTTTTCCAGAGTGTTATGCCTCTGGATCTGTTGACACATGTCACCTTCAAATGGACTGTGGACATGGACTGAGTGTGTATCTTATGGAATGTAGGATTCAGTGACACCTATCCTCCAAGATCAATGGTGGAGACCTACTTCGGCTTCCAATTCTTCTGGAGTTCATGCCTCACCTTAGCCTTATTTTTCCAGAGTGTTATGCCTCTGGATCTGTTGACACATGTCACCTTCAAATGGACTGTGGACATGGACTATGACTCTTCGTAGCTTTGGGAGCATGATTTTTTTCTTTTGGATAGCTCAACCTCTGGACTATCCCTAATATGTTGATGCACATCCTTTGAAAATGGATGGTCCAGACTCACTTCGACTCGCCACGACTTCGGGAGTTAGCTTCTCTTATGTACGCAAGTATGAAAAATATCTGGAATTCTAGAATATGAATAATGTTGAAGGTTAAATCAAGTGAAACTTACTTGGATATCACGATCATTGATCCATGCACTTAGATCCAACAATTGGGATCTGTTCTCCTCCCTGCGTGCTCATCCTTTGTTCTAGAATATGAGTTGATGCTCCAAATTTCTTCTGAAAGTTGATCCAATGATAGTTGTAGCTCCTCCTCTGTTGAATGTGATTTCCTTGTAATAAAGTGATTTTAGTTAAAATTCAAAGGATCGACCCTTGGTGGCGTTACACCTTCTGATATTGAAATGATTTAAAACTTCAAAGGGACTTGGCCCCTTGAATGTTTCCCTCCTGTAGGGTTTTCTATTGGCCTCTTCTTGCATTCTTGGGAAACCACTACTCCTCCCAAGATTTGGAATTTGAAATAATTCCTCCTTGCACTCACCTTGTTCTTCCATCACAATCTAGGACTGAGACTGTCTCTTCCTTTTGCACTCATTGCATAGGCCTTTCTGTGCACAATGGCACTATTTCTCCTGAGCTTTGGTTTTCTCATATATCTAAGCATCTCAACCCTTTTCTCCCTTAACAAATCCTTCTTCCCTCCTGGTAGTCGGTGTTCTTCCTCTTGAGATTTTGTGGACTTGAAGCCACTTTACCTATGGTGCACTCCTTACGCTCTCTCCTTGAATTTGACTAACACTTAACAGAGTGTTTCCCCTCTACACTCTTGGAAATATGATTTTCTAAAAGACTCAGGCTTAATACTTTTTCCAAAAGTCTTCCTGGGCACTCCTTTCACTTGCTCGATTCACTCCTTGCAGATCCCTCAAAGTATTTAGTAACTCTGGTAAATTTTCTTCAGAGTGCTTAGCAACTCTTATAGGCCTTCCCTGACACTACTCCTTGTGGGATTCAAAAGGAATTTCTCTAGTGTGACCACTTGACACTCTCTTCTTTGAACTCGATATAGAGTTGAAGTGCACTCCTTGCACTAGCTTCACATAGTTTTCAATTACTTTGGTGTGCACTCCTTGCACAAGCCTAAGAACCGAGAACTACTCAGAAATCCACAAAAGATAGAGAAAACTATCTGATTCATACAAAGGGAACATACCTGTATCTAACAACATACATAAAAAACATAGAGAACATTGAGAAAATAACCATTCATCACACATAAAAATATAGACACCTCATATGGAGGAAAGATTTATTTTGTATTATATCTAAATGTATCTGTATAGATATTTACAAAGGTTGGACTGCAATAGAGTCTCAACTCTTCTCCTCTCCTCTCTTGATCCCTCTCTACATGTCTAACTCACTCATCAACAACTTCTAACTCTCATTTCTGATACAATGATATTTTACAAAAGAGGGTCTACTCAAGCTACTCACATTGAATTACATTGAATTACATTCAATGGAAACCTAGTCCAAACTAGGCATAAACCTATCTACCCGTCATCCATTAAAGGAAACTTCACATGAAACCTATACAAAGGCACATGGCTTGAATTTCATTGAGACTTACAAAATTTAATCCATTAGATTACATTAAAAATTCTAAATTGGGTTGAAAATGAGAGGGCTCGTGCCTCTATTCCCTTGGAATTTGTTCCTCCAAGTGCAATGATGGCTCTGGCTTGCTGGTGTTGATGAGGTGGAGTGATGCTCCTACATCATACTACCATGATGAAAATACCATGAGCTCCTACCCATGACTCCCCTATTGCTACTATTGAGATCCTCTGAGATCCCAAATCTGAATTTGGAGCTATCCAACTACTCCTCTTCTTTGCTAATGTTCTTGTTGTTTTCCTACTTATGCAGGCTCTCCTCTATTCAGATTCTCCCTTTTGTTGATTGTCTCCTATGATGAATTTAACATCATCCTTATGATTTATTCTATCATTATGTCCAGTTGGTCTACTAGTTGGATCCTCTTTTGTAGTCTTCTCTGATCTGAATCCTCTTCATCAGTTTCCAACTTGGCCTGTTAGATAAGTTGACTCTGCATTATTACCCTTTCCACCAGGGCTTCCACTCCTTTACAAAAATTAATAGGAAGATCAATTTGATCTCCCATGTTGTTTCTATCTCCCGTGGAACTGACTTTCCACTCCACTACAGGTCCAAATTCTACAACCATGCTACTGAGCTTATGATCAACCATTGTTACCCATGATTTTGGTTGTCATGATGATGTATTGATGATGGTGTACTCATGCTCTTCATAATAAATTTCTTCTAAGAAAAGTTACTTTCATCTCTTCCCAGAAAAATCCTTTTTGAAGAAGGTTCGCAGGCTGCTAATATATTAGTGTGTGAGAATGACCCATTCTCGCAGGCTGCCTTAAGCCAGGGTGCGAACTTCTTGCACTTTGTTGAATAGCTAGGGTGAGAACTCATCCTAAAGCATGGAAAAAGATGAATTCTCGATGTTTCTAGAAGGGAATATTCTAGAAGAATGGGTTGGCATTCTAATGGTTATCCTTGTACTGGATTCCCTGATATTGTGGGATCATTCTTATCCAAGTAAATATCTCATTCTCTCCTATATATTGAGGAAATTCTCATGGAAAAGGTTAATCAAGATTCATTGGAGAATTGGTGAAAGAATTGTGTGAAGGACCTAGCTTGAACAGGAGCTTGGAGACTCTAGCAAGTCTATCAAGAGGATTTGATCTTCTTCATACAAGGATCGAGAAAGTGTGTGTGTGTTGGAGCCAAGAGCCACCGAAAGGAAGCTTGCAACATTCCTTTTGCTGGTATAAGTCCAACTTCATCTAGATGTTCCTCAGGCTGGAATTCCTCCTTACTTAGCATGATGGCATCCCTATGGAACTATTTATATCTTCTTGTATTTCTCAACCAATCCTCCAACATCTTCAACTCTAGCTCCCATTGAGTGAGCATCTAATCTGAGTGCTCCTCTTCTTATTTCATCTCTTGGGAATATTTCAATGTTTTATCCTGCTCCTTCTTGTCAGTCTTGGATGGTTGTCTCTCCTCTATTGCACCTTCAATATGTGCATTGGCCTCTATTGGGATGCTTGGTAGGAATATATTGATTCCTGTCTTGTCAGTCTTGGATGGTTGTCTCTCCTCTATTGCACCTTCAATATGTGCATTGGCCTCTATTGGGATGCTTGGTAGGAATATATTGATTCCTCCAATGATCAGAATCTTCCCCTGATCCTCCTCCTTTGTCAACACTTCTTGTTGATCTAAACTCTCCTCTGAGTTATTTAGTCTTTCAGAGAGTATCACCTTCATTTTTTTTAGCACTTTGTGTTTATATGAACTCCTTTATGGGCTCTTGATACTTTCATACAGTCTCTCCTCATCTCTCTTGCCCACCTAGAAACCTGAGGTTTCAGTTATACCCTCTTGGCAATGTATGAGATCTTTCACTGATCTGATCTCATTTACCTCTTGGAAATTTTCATTACCACCTCTTCCCATCTGACGTTTTATGATATCTTCTATTGATCTCTCTTCCTCATCACTAAGGTTACTTCCAAAATTTAAATCACAAACACAAACCATTTCCTCCTCTGTGTCACTAAGGTTTTCATCATGCCTCAACCACCTCCTCAATACCTCAAATTGCCTCTTGGCAACCAAATGTTGGATAGGTGTTGACTGGCGTTTATGACACACTATCAATGATAAGGGAAGATCTGTTATGAGGTTGTCTAGTTAAACCAATCCATTTAAAGTAACCTACTCGAAAGGGCTCTGTGGCTCTATTATCCAATGAAAACACTAAAGTAAACTAAGAAAACAAACTATCTATCGATACAATATCACTACATACATTAACTGATAAACCTATATATTAATATATAACTAGCATACAATCTTATTATATACAATATCTATGTACATATACAAGGTTTGGGTAAAGCCTTGTGAAAATGAAAGTTTTACTACTGAAAACAAAGTTTGAGTAAGATATAAATCTAAGAAAATTATTCTATAACTAAATAGTCACAAAATAACAAAATGAATGAATAATATCTATAATGATGTAACTGAAATGAACAATGATTTAACGTTGAATTGTTTAATCGTTATTCATTCATAAAATAAATAAATCAACTCAAAAAAACAAAACTAGCTAACCTGTTGTTGATCAGGGATAAAGAAAAGAACTAAACCATTTTCCTTCCTGTCTAATGTAGGCTCCAATAACATGTTTTCCAAGAAGAAATCTATGGAAAGAGGCAAAAAATATCTTATTATATTACCTGAAGTAATTCAAGGAATTTAATGTTTTGAAAGAAATCTATAAGAAACAAAAAGACAAATATTTTTCAAATGTGACTTTATGTGATTCAAAATATAGAGATCGAATCAACTCCAATCTCCTGCAAATCATATAACAAATTCTAACTTTCAACATAAACTCATAATGTACAGATACTTGTACTATGTTTAATTATCCACGAGGATTATGATAACCATAAATGATGGACCATAAAAGATATAAGAACAACATGAAAGCATAAAATTTAATGTTTTGAAAGAAATCTATAAGAAACAAAAAGACAAATATTTTTCAAATGTGACTTTATGTGATTCAAAATATAGAGATGGAATCAACTCCAATCTCCTGCAAATCATATAACAAATTCTAACTTTCAACATAAACTCATAATGTACAGATACTTGTACTATGTTTAATTATCCACGAGGATTATGATAACCATAAATGATGGACCATAAAAGATATAAGAACAACATGAAAGCATAAAATGTTGAATAGACTAAAGCTAATTCATAGCATATATGTTTTCATGCTCAGAAAAATATAAATATAATATGACTACTAAATTATCACATCATACAATTTACTATCCGGGCTAAAGCCAAAAGCACACTATGTTTCATATCATTCCCCCAAAAATAAGGCCATCTTCCAGGTCCCAAAAAGAATACCCTTGTCTCTCAGAATATACCAGTATTTAAAATGTGTCTATGATTTGTTTCTCATATCTTAAAAGATAGAGAAAAATCTTCCTTAATCAAGTTTTTTCCAAAAAATAACTTTAATTTGGGTTTTCTTATAACAACCATTTTGGTAATTTTACAAAACATAGTTACATAATTCAAAAAAAAATTGAAACAGTTTTTAAAGAAAAGACTTGCAAATTTCAAGCATCTCCTAATGATTCTCTTGTTCCACCAACCCTTACAATTCGTTCCTCCTAAAACCTAAGAAGAAAAAATGAAATTTAATTTAGAAAAAATTTAATAAACTAATTCTAGACAAGCTACAAAATCTACGATTCTGAAGCTAGTCTAATAAAACAATTTTTTTTTTGTTATAACAAAGAAATCAAATCGTTATCTCTAAGAATTTTTTTACCCATTAAACATTTGTAAAAGAGGAATCTGGCAATTTTAGGTTCATAACAACATTGATGTTGAATGAGTTTTTAATAATGATATCTCTTGATTTCCTGAATTGTTTGCTAGATCTAGGGGAAGTTTGTTGCACACTGGCTCTCAAATCCAAGTTTTCCCTTTCCAAAACAATGTTTCAAGCTAGTACCTGGTTAAGTTGAGCTTGCAAATATAGGATATCTTGATAGTACCTCTGGATCCAAGTGAACAACTCTTCACAATACACTTGTTCCAATCTTGGTAGAGGATGAGTATCATATGATTTCAAAGGCTTACCTTGTGCCATTTTCATTTTAAAATATTTTTGTATACCTAGAAATCATTTTTGTTCCCTTAAAAATAGAGGAAAGTTTGAGACAAAGTGATACTAGGGTGAATCCACTCTAGTGGAATCAAATCTTGCATCCGCGACATAGATCATATCTTCTATAACTACTGTAGGAATGGGTTTATTATTATTTTGATATTAGTTCCTTTTCATCCTCAACATAATCCTACCACTCCTCTTATTTTTGAAATACAAGTCATTAGAATCCTGTGTAACTTGCTTCCCCTGTCTTTTAATTTTATTTTTGTCATTATGATCTTGGTATGTACAGGATGAGGGGCGATTATTCCAAAGTTTTCTTTGGAATGAAATCACGTTTTTTGGAGATGACCTTGGCTACTAGAACAAAATCAATTGGAGTATTGGTAGGTAAGACAGTCTTTCGAGACTTTTATTTCAACTCAGAAATTTTGCAGAGAATGGGATGATACACTTGGACCAACTGGTTCATCATCACTCAAAGGTAAACTAGAAACTAGATCAGATGGAAAAGGAACAAAATTATTCCTAACAAGAAAACTCTTCCAATTATCTCATGTTTTCACCAATTTGGGCATTAACTAGAATACTAATTAGACCATGATGGAACAAACTGGACTCAAGGTTAGGGCTCTGTATTTGGTAAAACTTGGACATTTTTTTAAGACTCTTGAGTAAATAAAAAGGCAAGTTCACCTTAAACTCTAGGAAAATCATCAATAAGCATATATGAGGCAAGTTCACCTTAAACTCTAGGAAAATCATCAATAAGCATATATGAAAAAAAAACACGAACCCATAATGCCCTTTGTAGGTCATAAATTGTTTGATTACCAATAGCAAGCCATGCTAACAAGTTCTGAACAAATATATAGGTGTACGTTTGACATTATAGCACAATGTTTTGGATACCAATAGTGAATTCCACGGGATGCCCCCTATCTTGAAATTATTAAACCAATGATCCTCTTCCCATGACAGACGCGTGGCCTTAGTTATGAATTCCTCATCCACTTGCAACTGTCTGTCTCCTACCTTATCTTTAGCTCCGTCAAAAGTTTTGGCAAAGGCCTATGCAACTTCTATGTTGAAACCCTCAAAATACTCGATGAATTTTACCCAACCGAAATGGACTAGGTCGTCTCCAACATTGTCATGAGATAAAAAATCATGTGTGTTAAGAACCAAAAATCAATATAGTATGGAAAAACCTCAAGAAAAGTACTCAACGCCTTGAAACAGAGATAATTT
>CBVK0100043658.1:287-32619 GCA_900067695.1 Picea abies | reverse complement strand
GCTTTAATGATGATGATGATGATAGTGAAAATGTAGTGCATAAAGAAGGATTGAATGAAATGCTTACAGGTTTCTTTGGGGATGGAAACAATCATGACGATAATGATCATATGGTTGATAGTAATGATGATAGTAGGGGTAATTACCACCAACGTAATCTTGATGATAACAACCTGAAAGACTCAATCAAGAAAGCTGTGAAGACACCTGTTTTCAGATCGGGTGCAAGTAGAACCTCAAAACTTGCATGCACATTGATATTATTAGAAATAAAATCATTATTTGTTTTTTCAGACAAAGGATTCACTACCCTACTGAAGTGAGTTGAAATGTATTTCTTACTTTGCATTGTTAATTGGTGTACATAATTTGTAAACATTCATCAACTATGTTTATATTTCTTTAATGGGATGTTATAAAACATATATTGTACATAAATAGTAGTAGTGTATATTAACATATCAAACATGTTCATTATAAGTCAAACATTTAAATGATTTAATCTCTGGAAATCTTACAAGGCACTAAAAACTAAAATATTCCCTGAAGAGAATGTGTTTCCATCAACTTGCAGAGAAGCACGTCAGTTATTGGATGAGTTGGGGATTGAATATAAACAAATTCATTCATGTAAAAATGATTGCATTTTATACAGAGGTGAATATCAAAACAAGGTAGAATGTCCTGTATGCAAAGAGAACAGATATCGTACAGTTGTACAAGGTCCTACAATTACAAAAAAGGTTTTACGTCACATGCCAATTATACCTAGAATTCAACGAATGTTTCATTGCAAGTCACTTGCACAATTGATGGACTGGCATGAAAAGAACATGAGTAAATATGGATTCATGTGAATTCCAAACGACTCCAAAGCAATGAAACACATAGAGGAAAAATGGCCAAGTAAATTCAAAGATGAACCACATAGTATTAAGTTTGGTCTTGCAATTGATGGAGTGTGCCCATTCTCTTTCCTCAGCTCAAATTATAGTGTTTGGCCAGTCGGATTGATAGTATACAATATTCCCCCATGGATGAGTGCTAGAAAGGAGCACCTTATGATGACTCTCATTGTTCCAGGAAAACAACAAGTTAAAAATATGGATGTTTATATTGCGCCTTTTATTGATGAGATGCAACTACTATGGAAAGGCATGAGAATGTATGACATATCACGTCCTCCATCAAATAGGTCCTTCATGTCGTATGGTGTACTATCCTGTACTATTCATGATTTCCCAGGACTTGGTGTATGTTCTAGTAAGATAAAATATTTGCGTATTCACACTCTTATTTTCATCCCAACTTTCGTACTTACTTTTATACTATTATTATAATTCTATTAACATTACTTATTGAATTGCAGGGCTTCAAACAAGGGGGATATTTGCATATCCAATATGTGCAGATCAATTTCAAGGGAGGTATTCTAAAGATATACATAAATTCATTTATGCAAACAACAGGGTTTTCTACCAACAGATCATAAGTTTATATATCATCTAAAGAATCAATTTGACAGAAAAGTTGAAAATAGAGGCCCTCCCATGATTATGGGTCCAAGTGATTGGATTAAGAAGTATGAAGATGCCGAATTGAAAGGTTGGGAGGATTTTTTTATTGAGGTGATTCAATTGAAGAACCAAAACAAGTTGTAGTTAATATGTCAGAAGGAATGAAAAGGAAATCCATATTTTATGAGCTCCCTTATTAGAAGGATATATTAATATCTCACCTATTAGATCCTATGCA
Organism: Picea abies; assembly: GCA_900067695.1. Lineage (NCBI taxonomy): Eukaryota > Viridiplantae > Streptophyta > Pinopsida > Pinales > Pinaceae > Picea > Picea abies. The sequence continues at coordinate 30,864 of CBVK0100043658.1, read as the reverse complement.
CATATTCAAAAATTTCCCAGATTCTATATTTCGACATATATCAAGCAAAGAGAATGACACCTTGTCTTCGAGGAGAGATATTGCTCTTTCGCGTACCAAATTTGATAGAAGACATTTGTGGCCAAACAAGGAAAATGAAACATATGCAGAAGCTCCATGAATTTTGAAAGAAAAAGAGCTAGACCAACTAAAAAATGTCATTCGTTCAATAAGGACACCTACTGGCTATGGTTCATCATTGGATAAATATTTTACAGTTGATGGACATATCACGGGATTTAAAACACATGATTTTCATAATTTTCTGAAGGTATTATATAACATCATTTAAGTTTTATTGGTAACATTGATTTAGTACTAAATATATTTTGTTGTGTGAAAATTTAGTAATGACCTATGATGAATGTGTTTGATACCATATCATGCCATTAGAAATTAGGGGGGATTCATGTCTTACCATTGACTTAAGGAATGCCATAAGTCGGTTGTCAGCATTTACAAGGTATGTGGTATGAAATGTTCATGAGTGAGAGACATAGAGATATTATATTCCATTTTAATTTTTCACTAAAGGTTCATACTAATTTACTATTCTTATAATAGGTGGCTAACCTCCAAGGAGATCCATGAATGTGAAGTACCAAAATGGAAGAAGGAAATTGCAAAAATTGTATGTGTATTTGAGAAGGACCTCCCTACAAGTTTCATGGACCTACAAGTCCATTTACTTATACACCTAGTCGATGACATTGAATTGGCGGGTGTCGTATCAACGAGGTGGATGTTTTTTTTTGAGAGGTGTATGAAAACTCTAAAAATATATGTTCGACAAAAGGCACATCCAGAGAGTTGTATGGCTGAAGGGTATGTATTGAATGAAGCATTTTTCTTTCTATGTGAATTCCTTGGTAAGGATTTTGAAGATGGGCCACACTTCTGGGATGAAGAACGAGCATCAGATATTATTGATGGAGAAAAACCACAATCTAATGGTGTTCAAGTAGAAATTAGTAAGTAAATTCATGATCATTAATGTGGTTGTTTTCCTTGCAATCATTAATTTTCTTTGTAATTTATTTGTCAAATTAACTGAATAACATTTGGAGTTTGAAATAAACGTGTTGACATGTAATAGGTGTAGAGGAAAGTCCAATACTCAACAAGTTCATTATGTACCACATGGGATTTATGAACAAATGGATTGATTTGTATGATAAAAAGAGAGAATAAGTGTTAGAAGCAAGGAGACAGTTTAAGAGATCCAACCCAAGGAACACTCCACTTCCCAGTGATCTGCTTGAGGAATGGGGCAAATATTGCACTCTAGAATCTGTTACTGAACAAATTCAAAATCAAATAGAAGATGCATGTATAGATTCAAACATAACAGAAGATGAAATCAACATGTGTAGAGGATATGAAAGAAAGGTACAGTTGGAATTTTACAAAATGTTGTTTCCTTACAATTTTGACACTATTAACTATTTTAATATTCGTCATTATATTTGTTTTCATTGAAATAAATGGTCTTTCACAGGCGAGGAAATATCCTGCAATGTGGGCATATGGATGACATTATTGTGTAGAAAGTGTAGATGTAAAGAGACGATCCTTTGATTGTGGCATCATGGTTGATTTCAAGCACTCTAGTCGAGCAAGCTCAAAAGATAAGAATATTATTGAAGGGAATCTACAATATGTTGGAAAAATCCAAGAAATTATTGAGTTGGATTGCCACTCTTTTAAATGTTGTATTTTTAAGTGTAGATGGTATGAAGCATTTGAGAGGACACAAAGACATGATACCCATAATGGATTGTTTTCTATAGATTCCTCGAGGTTCCTACTGAAGGATACAAAGCCTTATGTTCTACCAATTCATTGTGAGCAGGTATTTATTTAACTCAAATAAGAAGTAATAGTGATCATTAATCTATTGATTCATAATTTTTTGCGATAATATATGTGTTTATTAATAAATAAAAGTGTTATAAGATATTTCTAATATATGTATGTCGTTCATGTGCAGGTATTTTTCTATGAAGCTATTTTGGACTCGAAATGGATATTTGTCATACATTATGATCCAAGATTAAGGCATGTATTTGACGATGCATTAGTGGATATTGAGCACAACAATGATGTCCAACAAAATGAGAGAGATGGATTAGAGAACATCGAAGAAATTAACATCCATGATGATGTTGAAGATGGTTATGTTCAGGCACAAGAAGACAACAATCCAGAGTTAGATGATTTTATGGAATACAACAATATGGATGGTATAGAAAATGATGATACAAATTATACATCTGGTAACAATATAGATGGTCTGTAGTCAAATTTCAATGATGATGAAGATGATGCAGATCAAGAAGAGGATTATGATAATATTAAATACTTGAAAGAACATATGAACATTGACAATGATAAACTGGATGACATTGTTGCAGACAATAATGTTAATGACCAAGACTTCTAAATTTTCAAAATTATTTGTAATCCAGGTTTTAAAATGACGTTGATTGTTATGGCCCAAACTTTCATGAAATGCTTCAATATGATTTTTGACGATACAAATTAATTTTGGCAATATCCTTAAAGTGTTCAATCTTTTCTATGAATTGTTGGCAAAAAAAATTAGTATTACTTATATAAGAGTTATCATGGTTAGTGGTCATTTATTGGAAATTGTTAAAAAACATAATTAAATATATCGTATATGTAAATCAATGTAAATCCAGACAATCAGGCTAATTAATGTATCCAAAGTTTATTCATTAATTTATATTTTAAAACAAATTGAAATATTTCACTAAGCATAAACATAATACCTTAACCTTTATACCATATAACCCCTAACCCCTTGAAACATGGACGATATTGAAGATTATGTGGGGACATCAGAAATCCTTGAGTCTTGAAACCCTCCCATACCATCAAGCTACATGCGTCTAGTATAACCATTTCAAATTTCGACGTATACATGCACATCTTAGAGAAATTTCAATGTTGGCCTCATTCACTGGTAACCATGTAGGGTAAATTGATGTCATTAATCCCTTCACCCGATATAATTTCTAACCCATTAACAATTAAACCACTTGCATGTTGGAGCCTATAAAATTCTTTTGGGATGTCTCAAATTAATAGAATCATGGTTTATTAATCATTAGGTTTCGTTGTAAAGATGGGTATGTCAGGTTTGATCTTTGTTGGCATGGATGGAGAAATCGGGTCATGAAGAATATGATAATGATGGAAATGACAAACATGATGATGGAAATGATGAAGAGAAAGATGTCCATAAGTCTTAAAAACCTCCCATACGATCAAGGCATGCGCCTAGTGTAAACATGTAAAATTACAACGCATACAGTCACATTTTGAAGAAAATTCAACATTGGCCCCATTCACTGTTCACTGTGCGAGGTTGGTGGATGAAATTGGTGCATGTTGGAAGTTCCAAGACAATTAAAGACAGTTATGAAAAAAATTCTATAGAAGGGATTAACAAATGATGACAATGAACGCTAATGCAAACATGGACAATCTCAAATATTATGTGGGGAAATCAAACATACTTGAGTATTGAAACCCTCCCATACCGTCAAGGCATGTGTCTAATCTAACCATGTCAAATTTCGACACATATAGGCACAGCTTGAATAAATTTCAATGTTGGCCCCATTCACTACTAACTATGTGGGGTTGGTGCATGACATTTGTGATGGGTGTAATATTGGAAGTTCCATGTCAAATTTCAAGATAGTTACGACGACAATTCTATATAAGGGAATGACGAATGATGACGATGAGACACGCATGATGAATGTTGATTCAAATGTGGATGATCTCAAAGATTGTGTGGGGACATCAATATACATCCTTAACTCTCGAAACCCTCCCATATCATCAAGGCATGTGTTTAATCTAACCATGTCAAATTTCAATGCATACAGGCACATATTGAAGAAATTTCAATGTTGGCCACATTCACTACTCACTATGGGGGGTCGGTGCATGACATTTGTGATGGGTGTATTGGAATTCCATGTCAAATTTCAAGATAGTTTTGACAACGATTCTATAGAAGGGAATGACGAACATTGAAAATGAGACGTTTATGATGAACGTTGATGCATATGTGGAATTTTGAAACCCTCCTTGAGTCTTGAAAACCCTCCCATACCGTCAAGGCATGTGTCTAGTCTAACCATGTCGAATTTCGACGCATACAATCATAGTTTGAAGAAATTTCAACGTTGGCCCCATTCACTTCTCATTGTGTGAGGTTGATGCAATATGACATTTGTGATGGGTGCATTGGAAGTTCCATGAAATTACAAGAGAGTTCCAACAAATATTATACAGATGGAAACAACGAATGATGACAATGAGACATCCATTATGAACGTTGATGCAAACATGGACGATCTCAAAGATTATGTGGGGACATCATACATCCTTGAGTCTTGAAACCCTCCCATACTATCAAGGCATGTGTCTAGTCTAACCATGTCAAATTTTGATGCATAGAGGAATATATTGAAGAAATTTCAATGTTGGCCCCATTCACTGATAAGTATGTGGGGTCGGTGCATGACATTTGTGGTGGATGAATTAGAAGTTCAATGACATTTCAAGAGAGTTCCAACAAAGATTCTACATATGGAAACGATGAATGATGACAATGAGACATCAATTATGAAAGTTGATGCAAACATGGATGATCTCAAATATTATGTGGGGACATTAGACATCCTTGAGTCTTGAAACCCTCCCATACTGTCAAGGCATGTGTCTAGTCTAACCATGTTGAATTTCGATGCATACATGCACAATTTGAAGAAATTTCAATGTTGGCCCCATTCACTGCTCACTGTGCGAGGTTGATGCAAAATGACATTGGTGATGGGTGTATTGGAAGTGCCATGACATTTCAAGAGAGTTCTGACAAATATTCTATAGATGGAAATAACGAATGATGAAAATGAGACATCCATTATATTGAACATTGATGCAAACATGGACGATCTCAAATATTATGCGGGGACATCAAACATAGATAAGTCTTGAAACCCTCCCATACCATTAAGGAAAATATCTAGTCTAACCATGTCAAATTTCAATGCATATGGGAACAAATTGAAAAAATTTCAACGTTGGCCCCATTCACTACTCACTGTGTAGGTTTGGTGGAATAAATTTGTGATGGGTGTTTTGGAAGTTCCATGTCAAATTTCAAGATAGTTCTGACAACGATTCTATAGAAGGGAATGACGAATGATGACAATGAGACGTGCACACTGAACGTTGATGCGAATGTGGATGATCTCAAATATTATGTGGGGACATCATACATCCTTGAGTCTTGAAACCCTCCCATACCGTCAAGGCATGTGTCTAGTCTAACCATGTCAAATTTTGACACGTACAATTACATATTGAAGAAATTTCAACATTGGCCCCATTCACTGTTCACTATGTGGGGTTTGTGCATGACATTTTTGGTGGGTGAATTGGATGTTCCATGACATTTCAAGAAAGTTCCAACAAAGATTCTACAGATGGCAATGACAAATGATGACAATGAGACGTTCATTAGGAACGTTGATGAAGACATGGATGATCTCAAAGATTATGTGGAGACATCAGACATCCTTGAGTCTTGAAACCCTCCCATACCATCAACGCATGTGTCTAGTCTAACCATGTCCAATTTTGATGCATATAGGCACAAACTGAAGAAATTTCAATGTTGGCCCCATTCACTACTCATTGTGAGGGGTCGGTGGAAGACAATATTTGTGATGGTTGTATTGGAAGTTCCATGGCATTTCAAGAGATTAGTTCCACAAAGAATCTACATATGGAAATGACAGATGATGAAAACGAGATGTGTACGATCTCAATGATTATGTGTAGGGTCAATGGATGTCATTAATCCCTTGACCATATATAATCCCTAATCAATTAATCATTAAACTACCTAACCCCTAAGCCCCAAATCCATTAGCCATTGACCCTTAATCCCTTAAACTGTAACCCCTGATCCCTTAAACGGTAACCCCTAATCCCTTAACCCTTAATCCCTTAAACGATAACCCCTAATCCCTTAACCCTTAATCCCTAAACCTAAAATCCCTAAATAACCTAATCCCTAAAGCCCCTAACCACTTAACCCCAAAAATCTCAACAAAATTACCATTTAGGCACATTGGGAGTTAAATTGGAAGCCAAAATAGAAGCTAATCTGGAAGCTAAATTGGGAGCTAAACTGGAAGCTAAATCGGGAGAAAAACTGGGATCTAAAACAAGAATTAAACTGGGAGTTGTTATCGGACAAATCGGTAGGTGCAGACACTAACAGATCTCCCTAGATCCACCTGGATCTAGAACAAAACAAGACAGGACATGACTCTTTCCCTAAGTTACGACCATTGAATTAGCTAGGAAGGAGGAACAAGTGACATACCTTTGTATCGCTTCCTTAGGTCTTTGTTTCTCCCGCTTCACTCCAGTGCTCTCGTGAGGTCGAGATCAAGACAACACAAACCAACCAAAGTGAAGATAGCAAAATGTATTCAATTGTCAACTTATGTGTATGATCAAGGAATTACACAATAAAGTAAGAATGACTTTATGGGAAAAGGACATGTCGCTGTATCATATTAATCGAGAGTAGAAGATACAACCTGATCGCCTTGATGTCGCAAGCTTCCTTTTGGTGACTCTTGGTTCCAACACACACACTAGCTCTATCCTTGCATGAAGAAGATCCAATTCCTCTTGATAGACCTACTAGAGTCTCCAAGCTTCTGTTCAAGCAGGGTTCTTCACACAATTCCTTCACCAATTCTCGAATTAATCTTGCTTAACCTTTTCCATGAGAATCCTATCAATATATAGGAGAGGATGAGATGGTTACATGGATGAGAATGATCCCACCAAATCAGGGAAACCAGTAAAATGATAACCATTCAAATGCCAACCCATTTTCTAGAAGATTCCCTTCTAGAACCCTCGAGACTCCATCTCTTTTCCAAGCTTAAAATCAAGTTCGCACCCTAAGTATAGAGCACAATGCGAGAAGTTCGCACCCTAGCTGAAGGTGGCCTGCGAGAATGGGTCATTCTCGCACCCTAGGCTATAGACAGCCTGAGAACTCACTTTCAAAATATGTTTTCTGGAAGGATATAAATGCCACTTTTCTCAGGAGAAAGTTCTTGTTGGGAGCCTGAGCACACCATTGTTAATACATCACCAAGATGTCCAAAATAATGTGTAACATAATGCCCCCTAAAGTATGAGGCCGAAATTAGTGACAGACAAAATACTTTGTAAACTGCGTGTGTGTGTCGGAAACCAGGAGCGCACCTAATCAGAAACCTACAAACAACCAAGCATCTGCAAAATATCATACTAGTTTTGAGGTAGGCATTCCCATACTCAGATCATGGATGGATGACATCATAAACATAGGTCATGGCCACCAATCATACACTGTGGATCCATGCTATCAAAATATTGCATAGCCACCAAGAATACACTGTGGATCCATGCAAGAAAATTCAAATTAAGATGACATAGCCACGAGAGATACAAAGTGGATCTATGTGTCAACAAAATATACATATTCCATCGCAACCTGGATCAAAGAGATGATATCCAGGGTCTTCAATCCCGTCACCCGAAAGTACGAATCTAACCATGTGATTACATGTGCTGAAGTTGAACATGGTAGAAACCACTTGATTACCGGTCATTGATGAAACCATTAACAAGTGCGAGGGAAATCACCATTAATGTCAATGACTCCCAAGGTACACTAGTACAATCCATCGAATGTGAATAAATGAGTTGAAGTCGAACATTCAACGGAATCTCCCAATCAGGGGTCAATGATGAAAACCCACTGTCGAAAGCGAGGAAACCTACCATTAAGGCATGCAAGTTCCAAGGTACCAAATAATTTCTAAGTCTTGTTTCTGGATAATGAGCTGGAGTCGATGAAACAAAACTCGTCATAGGAGGGCCTTGATGTATCCCCCATCAATGACACGAAATGAGTAATAGATTTTGAAGGCAGAATAGAGTATGATGTAAATCAAACTGGACACAAGGAAGGACGACACAGAGAGAATGGACAACTGCAGATGGCCGACTCAATTTTGGATGAACTTCTCTTGAACATATGAATGACAGGACCAATGATTTGGCAGCACTGACTTAGAGACGACACTGGGTATGACCTTGTAGCAAGTCGAAATGAGAGACAAATGGATTTCCCAAACCGACTTCAGATAATGAATATGAGGGTGTCATGTTCAAGAGCGACACTTACTGCCAATAATACGAATACGAAAACACATCCCTTTCCCAAATTCCCCCCCACCATTTCTGGCAAGTACCTCTTTATTTTTATGAAAGCTTGAGAAGGATAACATATGCTTGTTGATGTAAGCTCATTCTTCGGATGAGTCCTTCGGAGTATGTTTAACGAACCCTAGGAAGGAGTGGTTCGGTCCCATTACGGGTCTTTCGATGTTTGTTTAACGAGTCCAAAGATAGAAAACTTGAAGGTTTTTCATGATTATAGAGTCTGAAAAAACAATCAAAAGAGAACTCTCTCAGTTCCTTTTTCGTAAAATAGTTTGATGAGATCGAAAAAGAGATAAATTATCGCTCAATAGATGCTTTCTTCAAATACTTTAACGAGCGTGAAAATAGCAAGGTTGCTCGACAATATTTTCATGTTTAGAGAGTCTGAAAAGAGCTTAAAGAGGACTCTAGGGGGTTCCTTTTTCGTATAACTTTGTTGAGCCCAAAAAAGTGATAAAAGTGTGCTCGATCACGTTCTCATGTATTTTCGAGCGTGAGAACGGACAAAGACCAAGCTCGAGGTTTTGTGTAAAAACCATAAAAAACAATTCAAACATGCGATGAAAAAGAGAAAAAATATCCGTATCGCTGTGTATGAACGTCAAAGTCGTTACATCTGCAAAAGTTGCACTCACAAGGGTATTAGGCATTAGGTTTAATAAATAAAACAATTATAAAAAACCAACAAAAATGGTAAAAGTAAATATAAGTGGGTAAAAGTTCTTTTTACCATAGTCATTGTAACTTTGCCAATATTTTAGCCCAAAACCCCTCTTTTGCCATTGAATTTCAACGCTCGATTGCAGGAGGTACGAGCATCCATTCGACGAACCGTCTCTGGCAGTGAGGTAAGCTCCTTGTCTTCTATATTTTCATGGTTCAATTTTTAATTTTCATTGGTAAAATTCATGTTTTTGAGCTTGTTTTAGGGCTCAAATTTGCGCTAAGGCATTCTCACAGGACAACCACATGGGACCTGCGAGAATGCATCATTCTCGTAGGTGGCCCCAAAGGCACCTGCGAAAACCTCGCACTGTGTCCAAGGGGCACCTGCAAGAACCGCAAAGTGAAAAGTTTCTTTAAAGTTTGCTCAATGAAAAATGTACCAAGTGTTGAAGAGAGTTGTTGACCTTCTTCTTATGTGTCTTATGCAGGCATTTGGCTATCACCATGGTTCTGGAATGGCGTGAAAGAGAGCATGAATAAGATGATGCTATTTCCGAGAATAAGCCGGGCATCGTTGCCGCTTTGCGAGACCGTGGTCTCCTAAAATTCTTTCGTATCCCGGGTATGAGGGCCCAAGTCAGGCTATTGGAGTACCTCGTGCATATGTGGGATGTGGAGCAACAAGTTTTCCACGTAGGGGTCCACACATTGTCCTTGGATATTGAGGACATTTATTTCTTGACAGGACTGTCACGACGTGGGTACCATGCTAGCTTGACTGGTAGCAGAGGTGGTGGGCTGCCTATGAGTGAATACTGTCGTTTGTACTGTGTTCCAGAGGCGAAAAGGAGCAAAGCAAAAGTGGCCATTTGGGGGGTGCAGGATTTGACCCTTCGCACTATATTGTTCACCATTGCTCGTATGGTTGGGAGCGTTGCTCCACACATGGCTCTCCAGAGCTAATTTCAGTATGCCATAGAGTGTATTGAGCCTCAGGTCTTTAACTGGGCAGACACAGTCCTCTGTAACGTGCAGAGGCATTTGACCAAATGCAGGAGAGGCAACCTGAAGCAGTTCGGGTACGGGTCATTGTTGGTGTCCTTCTTTATTGAGAGGGTTCCCTTGCTGAGGTTGTAGGTTGAGTGGGGTTTGCCGTCTCCAGAGGATTCAAGAATGCTGAGGTGGTGTAACCTCATGGCCAGACATGTAGCTAGACCAATCATCAAATACAATGATTATACCTATGCTGGGTTGGACTTCCAAGGAGATCTGGACTTGGCCCTGCTCGAGGGCACTTAGTGGGGAGATCTCGGTAAGAAGTACACATTTTTTACTTTTTAAATGTTTTTGTGAATTTTATCATATGCAAATATTTTTATGTTCGTCCGAGGTCTAATTACAAAACTTCTTTTTGATGACACAGATGTGGGACCTTATCGACCACCGGGTACTTCTCATATTCAGCGACGAGGAGAGGTGGCTCCAGTGCCACGATGGGACGCTGAAGATTATGAAGCAGTGAAACAAAACTTAGAGGGTTTGACTGCAGACATTCTAGACATGCCTCTTGGAGAGGTTCCACGACGTTATCAACGTCATACAGTGGGAGTGTCAGAGTATGTTGGCCGACTGCTTCGTAGGGTTGCTCGGGCAGTCGTGTGTTACCGTGAACGTCATCCATGACGTCACTTTGTAGAAGCTATGAGCTTCAGATTTTGAAATTTTGGTCCTCGGACAGAACTTTTTTGTAAAAAACTTCTTGATCGTTATATATACATACAACTTCTACTGGTTTATCTTGTGTTGTGTGATACTTGTGATGTGATTGATTTATAAATGACCCAAATGTCTGTCTAATACATAGTTAGCTAATGCATCAGTTAATGTATTTAGACGTCTAGGAATATGTTGATATTCAATATAATCAAAATAACGTTCCAAGAGGCGAATTTGCAAATACACTCGTAACAAAGTAAGACTTCGAATAGCATAGACATTACTTAACTGTAGTACTACGAGCTGCGAATCGAGTCGCACAACCAAGCGACGGATACTGAGTGAGATAGCATCAATCAACAATTCAATAACGACGCTATACTCTACAATATTTTTGGTCGCACGACCGAGGCACACACCTTGTAGAGTGATAAGTTTGTTTGTAGGGGCGTAAATTGCCCACGCAACAGAAGCAAGGTTCTGAGTACTATGGCTAGCGCCATCAGCGAAGCCAATGTGGGGTAGCGAAGACTCCGACATCTGGAAATCAAACACAACGTCACATAAGGGCAGAGACCAGATAACGAAAAAGCATACTACAGTAACACACAAGAAGTATGATACAATAAAAATACAAGTACTCGTGCACAAGTGATCTTATGCATAGTACTTTAAGTACAACCCATTTCTGGGTTCACTCAAAGGGATACCATCGTAATATACTAACTCATAAGCTCCTTTCTCCAAAACTTGTCTAACGATATAATGACCTCGCCACATGGCTTCGAATTTTCTAGCTCCTAGCATATCTTGATCTTGTTCGTAGAGGATAACAAGATCTCATTCGGAGAAAACACAAGGCTTGACATGTTTGTCGTATTGGGCCTTGACACGTTTCTTCTCGACTTCTATGACTAGGGTGGCGTCACGTCGAGTTTCGTCTAATCGCATGAGATGCAACAAACGTTCTTCCTCTGCAGAAGTGTTCGGTAGGAGTTCGACGGCTAGTTTTAAAGAGGGTATCTCCTATTCAATCGGGAGAATGGCTTCTAAACCATAGACTAATTGGAAAGGTGTAAACCTAGTAGCGGACTTAACGGACGTCCGGTAAGCCCACAATGCTGAAAATAACATTGTGTGCCAACTTGTTTTGTGAATCCTTATCATTCGTCGAAGCATGGTTATGAGAACTTTATTAATTGCTTCGACTTGGTCGTTGGCTTGTGGGTAATAGGGCGTTGAGTTTTCATGGCAAAGACCCAACTTTTCAGTGAGTTCGGACATCATGAAGTTTCTAAAGTGGCTATCGTGATTGGTGATGATAGCCTGAGGAACACCAAAACGAGCTATGATGTGATTGAAAATGAATAATGCTACGGTCTTTCCAATATTGTCAAATGTTGGCATCGCCTCAGCCCATTTCATAAAATAATCTACAACTACAATAATGTATCCATGCCCCCCGACCAAGTGGGGGTGACATGTCATGAAATCGATGTGCCTCATTTCACAAAGGGACCAATGGAGACCATAGGGTGAAGAGGAGCGGGATGTGACCGTATCTTATGATTATAGGTCTGGCAAGCGTGGCATTTTTGGATGGCGATTATGCAATCGTTAAATAAAGAAGGCCAAAAATACCCTACTCGTAAGATCTTCTGGGCAGTAGCATACCCGGACATATGACCACCACAGGCTTCAGAATGGCAGTCATTTAAGGCTTTCTCGGCTTCGTCGAACGTGAGGCAACATCGAAAAACTGAGTCAATCCCACGACGATAAAGAGTATCCCCGAGGATAATATATTGACAGGCTTGGTAGTGTATTCGACGTCGGTCAGTACTGGACAAATTGGGCTGGAAATTCTAGGTTTGGAGATATATGATGATATCGCTATACCAAAGATCATCAGAACTAATTAGGAAAAGGGATTCATCAGGTAATGAATCGGCTGCTACATTTTCCGTTTTAGAGTAGGGAAAGTCGCATATCAACTCGACAAACACTAAGGACTTCTTGGACTTAGCTCATTTGAATTCCAAGTCAAACTCCTGGAGTATAACTATCCATTTGGAGTATTTTCCCCCTAGCAATTGACGTGTGAGAATGTGTTGCATAGGGTTGCAGTAAGAAATCACCATAGTCTTGTGAAAGAGGATATAGTGCCGGAAGCGTTGAACTGCTTGGACGACTGCCAAGGCTAGTTTTTCGACATGTAAATACTTGGTTTCGGTAGGCGTGAGACTTTGACTCAAGTAATAGATAACATGTTCGTCATGAGAATGATCCTCTTGGACGAGAACCATAGCAATGGTGTAATCCGAGGCTGCGAGGTAGAGGAAATAATCGTGACTATAATCGGGGGGGAAGAGAAGCGGAGCACGTGTCAGGGACAGTTTCAAAGATTTGAAGGCTTTGTTTGCGATGGTATCCCATACGAACTTAGACCCATTTTTGAGGAGTCACGTAAATACACGAGTTATCTCGGCGTAGTTCAGGATGAAATGATGAATAAAGTTTGCTTTCCCTTGCAAACTTTGTAACTGGCGAAGTGTAGAAGGAGGAGGGAGATTAAGAATCGCCTTGACCTTTAAAGGATCTACCCTGATCCCTTGATGCGAAACAATAAAGCCTAGAAGTCGGCCGGATTCAACGCAGAAAACGAACTTGTGAGGATTCAAGCATATATGGTAAAACCGACAATGAATGAAAATGGCTCGGAGGTGGATTGGATGATCGACTCGATGCATGGAATGAGTGAGTAAGTCATCAAGATATGGTTGCATGATGTGCTTGATATCATGGAAGGCATAAGACATAGCGCGTTGAAAAGTTGCGCCAGCGTTCTTTAGACAGAAAGGAAGTTACCGATAGGTGAAAGTGCCCCAAGGACAAATGAAAGTGGTTTTGTGTTGATCCTTGGGAACAATATTGATTTGATTATATTCGGAGAAACCATCCATCAGAGAGAAGATTTCACTTCTGGCGTAATCGTCGACAATCTGGTCGACGAATGGGGTAGGAAAGTTGTCCTTAGGACAAGCTTTATTAATATCCCTATAATCAACGCATACGTGGATTGTGCCTTGTTTCTTGTCGATCGGGACAAGATTGGAAACCCAGTCAGTGAGGGCCACCGTTTAAATAAAGCCGGCTTTGAGAAGTTTCTTGACTTCAATCTTAATAACAACCATTTTATGTGGGTGAACTGGACGAAGGCATTGCCAGATGGGTTTAGCATCTGGGTATGTCTTGATCTCATGTATCACAATGTCGGGGTCGATACCCGACATTTCTTCATAGCTCCAGGCGAAGACGTCACAAAATTATTTGAAAAGTGACTTGTAGGTGATGATTTCATCAGGGGAACATGAAGCTTCGATATGCACATTTTCAACAATTCCAGGTTTGATGGATATGTCGAGGGTTATAGTGGGTGAGATATTGCTTAAGTTCCCTTCGGAAAACACATCGTGTGTGGACTCGAAAATGGTTGAAATGACGACAATGATCGACGAAGTCGACATCCATTGGTAGCTCTCGAGGGTGTGTTGTTCCAGGAAGAGGATGGAACAGTGATGTCCATCGTTCCAAGGAGTGTCTTCCATGACAAACATAATCATCTCGTCCGTGGGAAAAATAACGCGCAAAGGGTTTGGAGATAACGCACCGAGAGAGGGGGTATAAGGGGTTGCCGATTGAATGGCCTGATAAGTAGATTCAACCGGACTCAAAGGCATTTCGTCGCCGTAATGAAGATGATCACCAGGGTCAGGTACCATACATGGGTCATGAGACACAGGGGTTCCGTGAATCGAGGTGGAGATCATTTTGATTGAAGCAACAGACGAGTGTGGAACATCAGGCGGTGGAATGGGGAAGGTACCCATTAACGAAGAGTCTTTGAGAAGACCTACACCGACATTCTCGTAACTCGGTGGGGTTTTAGCGATAAACGATATGTTGCCAATACGCGTATTCGAGTTGAAGAAGGCTAATTGGTTGACAGTAATGACCTTTCCTTGATGTGGGAAACGTACCACATGAAAAAGAATCGACACAACTGCGTGCATGGAATCGATCCAGCTATGGCCGAGCAGAAGATTGTAATCAAGAGGAGCATCAAAGACTTCCACTTCGACTTGGACCGTTTTGCCTTCTAGCGTGATTGGCAACAAAGGAAGGACACTGTAGGGCTTAAAACCATAGCCATTGAAGGGTTTAAGTGTGTTATGGGATTCAGTCAAGGAGGGAGAGATGATGGCTTTCTAGTAAGTAACATACATGACACACGTCGAGGCACCCCCATCGATAACGGTTCGACAAATGTTTTTGTCGGAGACAATCACTTGGATTTGGAAAGCGAGTTGAGGGGGTAACCTGGGAATGTGATCTTCCAAGTCAAAAATTATTAAATTCGTGTCCGTTGGGTCGATTCCACCGATAGCTTTTAACAACGCCTTCCATTGTGTTGGACAACTTTGAAGGACTTCGAGGGATGACATCGTGGAAGGTGCTTGGGCCAGATCTTCAACAATGTTGTAGTTTTGGGCAGCACGAGCATGAGGATTGAAAGCCGATTTCTGAACGACGCCCTTTGGAGGGGGTCGAAGAACTGTGTCAAGGCTTGGTCTTTCGAGATGAAAAGGACCATTGGTAGGTGGAGTCGCAGGAGATGGTTGGACCAACGAAGGTAGTATATCATCAACCTTCTCTTTCGAGGAAGAATAATCTTTGGCTCGAGTGGTAAGTGCGATGTCATTCTTCTTTGAATCGTTAGTACACATTAATACATAGGACGTAGTAGAAGGGGAAGGTTGGTCATTAATGACCAATTGGGCCTGTTGTTGAGAGGGGAAGGGTTGGGACAAAATGATCGGAGTGGGTGGTTTCAGAGCCCCTTGAAGGAACTTAGTAACCTCGGCGCATCGTGGACAATCCTTCGTGTAGTGATCATCACCACATATAAGACAAGGGTATCGGGGTTTGTGCTTATCCCTATCGTCAACAGGTGGAGTTTTGGTTCTCTCTGCTTGCGAAGTATTTTTGTCTTCCTTATTCTTACCCTTTCCTTTTCTGGATTTGTTTTTACCGGCTGGGGTAGATTGAACCGCGTTTACCTCAGAAGTCTTGCCAGTGGGAGGGGTAGGAGACGGAGCATTTTGAACATTAGAAGAAGCGGGTTTGGGGGTATTTGCTTGAGGCAGAATGTGGTTGGGCATGGAAAGTGCCAATCACACCGTCGGCTGCATGAGAAGCAGTTGGAGTAGTTGAAGTGGCGGAAGTGGAAGGACGAGGTGCATCAGGGAGTAAGTCGTAAAGAGTACCTGTTTGCGAGTAAACAAGGTCAAGGTATTGAGCACGACTTATGGCCTATTCTTCCGTGACAACTCCACCCATGGCGATGTCATGACTGATGTCATTCACAAATGATTTTGTGAACCACTCTGCCAATAACTGATCGGGAAGTTCGAGTTTAATGAGACATCGTCTCCGTCGCCACTCATGAATGTGATCAGATATATGAGTGGCTTTGTTTTGTTTGAAAGAAATCAAAATCTCGGTCCCTGTTTCATAATGTATCGGTAACTGGTAGTGGGTGAGGAAATCCATAGCTAGGGTGTTGAAGTCGGCGAAGAAACCTCGTGGTAATTCTATATACCACTTCGCGGCAGATCCTGTGAGAGTTATTTGAAAAAGATGTAAATGAATAGAGTCATCCATCAAGGAGTTGGATGAGCACCAGAGGTGAAAAGTCATGACGTGATTGTTCAGGTCCTCTCCCGCTTTGCCATTGAATTTAGGGATGTCAGATGGTAGCTTGGCTGGTATAGTAGGCCATTGGGGAGAGTGATGAATTGGATCATTTAAAATCCTCGACAGATCCGGGAGGTCCAAAGTGGCCAAGAAGGGTAACTGTCTATTCACATGCGGGTACTGGTGGCTTTGGGGAGGGAGTCCCATCGGCAAACCAGTGGGACCATAAGCAGTTTGCATATAATGCGAAGACCTAGGCAGATTCGGGGGTTGTTGTAGAGGAAAGTAGCCCATGGGATTGTATCCTTGAACAAGGACGTGAGTTTGAGAATTCGAGCCCCAAATAGGATTGGACATACCTAGATATGGTTGGCCTATACTAGGGCATATAATGGATGTAGCTGGAAGCTGTTGCCCCCCAGTCGATTGAGGATTATGTCGTATCATATGGTTCCAATACTGGGCCAAGGATGGAGGTATGTTTTGTCCATAGGGTGGGGTTGTCCTCCAATTAGGGGTTGAGTTCCAATTGGGGGTTGTGTTCCGATTGGGATTTGTGTTCCAATAGGAATTTTCCCTACAAGGGGGGGGTTGAGTCAAACCTCCTTGGTGGAATTGTCCACCAACGGGAATCTGGTAATTTCGTGTGAATGATGGAATAGTGCCACTAGTATTAGTGCCGCCGGTAGAGGACGAAAAAGGTCCTCTGAAAGGGGGTTGAGGAAGTGTCGGAATGAAGCTGGGAGGAGAGTGCCCAGAAGAAGAGGGACCACTAGGAGTTCCAGATGGGGTTTGCGTAGGAGTGGGAATAGAAGCATTCAACGCACAATATCTGGGTGGAAGCGTCGGGGTGACACTGGGCGAGAGCAGCGTGCCAATGGGGGCTTGACTAGCCACTGTGATCCCGGTGTGAATACTCGTAGTATCTGTGTAATGGACCATTTCTAAAGGGATGGTCAAGATGTGGTCAGTTTGCGGAGCTTCTGTACCAGGAAAATAATAAGCAGTAGTAAAAGGTATTGCGTCTGGGTCAGAGGTTTCGGGGAACGCAGGTGAGACGGTGATCTCAACGCCTGACCCTAAACCAAAAATATCCCATCTAAAAACGCCAGCAGACCAAAAAGGATCTTGGCCCTCAGGTCCTGGAAAGTGTCTAGTCGGTGATCCAGAAGACACAACAACTAAGTCTCCGGAATAATTCACTCGCATAATCCATCTCTCAGAATCAGGGTGAAGTCGAAAGTCCTCTCGAGAATTGGTAGTTTGGAACCGTTCTAGAGAGTCAGTTATTTCCACTTGTGGAGTGGTGACGTCTTGGACTTCACTCTATTGAGGAGAGCCCTCTAGTGAGCTTGTAGGCAGGGGTTGAGAACCTTCCAGATTTTCTGGAGGTAAGCTCTGCATTCTACGTGAACGACGTGGAGGGTCTATTTTGAACGAGTTACAAACTTACGAAGAAAACCCTATGGTCAACTTGGGTAAACAAACAACATGCGCTAGTAAACAAAATCTAGGAAACAATACCAAGCAAACAAGACCTTCTAATTCCGAAGTCACTAGTTGGTGATGAAATCCAATGTAGCAACAATGAGACGAGAAGGGGCTGGGCTAGGGTGGAAAAGTTACACTGACGACCTGCTTAACGGACTTACAACCTGGTGCAAGCTCCCACACATAATCGTGGGTATACCCTCCAAGGAGCCCGAGTGAGTTTGGTCAATATCAATTCTAGGTACCGTGAAGACTTGCCCCTTCACAGTCACCTTGTGTAAGACCCTAAGAAGATAGGCCACTAAGGTTACCACTGACAACAATAAAGCCTGGGGAGATAGTTGACAGTCCGATCCACACGCAAGGGCAGGGTATCTAGCCCGAAATCAACTTGAGAGGCTTCCACTCATCATTGTGGGTATACCTCCAAGTGACCCCCGTAATATGTGCAATCTCTACACCGATATCAACAAAGCAGGGTGAGTAACTCTGTCAATATCAATGCGACCTCGTGTTTGACCCTTGTGTGAGAAGGGCTTCCCAGGACAAAATGTTGTAAATGGAATTTGACACTCCTTAACACAAGATGCTATTGTGTGTTTTGTGCTTTGGAGAGTGTATCTCTCTACCTATTCCAAAGCTCTAGCCTAGCTAATTGTTGGTGTAATAGAGTCCTAGAAAAGATTTACTAGTTAAATTTTAAAATTGTGCAATATTATTAAGGGCTGTTGTTACTCAAAGGAAATAGAGATGAAACCGATGTTGTGTGAGACTCTGACCCAACAATGCATAGATAGGAATGAAATATATCAATTTTCGTTTGATGAATTCTATGTACGGGAGGGAAAGAGAAGTGTTCCGAAACAATCTTGAACTACGATACACAATCTTCTTTAAAATGCATTCTTCAACGAATCATGTAATAATGACAATTCTCTATTTGTTCTTTTTCAACAATTGATTTCCAATATTTTCAAAAGGAAAATGCTTTTAAAATAAAAATGTTTTTTACTTTTCAAAAAGATCTACACCATGGTAGTGAAAGTAAGGAAAACCCATAACTAACGAACAAGCAATAAACAAAAACCCAAACCAATCTTTCAATGGAAACAAAAACGACAAGCGGACAAGACTAGTCTTTTCAATTGCATGAGAACAATGGTCTTCCAAGTAATAAGCAAATGAGAAAGACGAACAATCCCAACTTTCAAACTGATCACCAGCTCCTAACCAAACAAGTACTTAGATTCTAGGATCAGAGAGTATATCCTTGCTAAGAAAAGTCAAGAGATGAGAGTTGAGAAAAAGATGGACAAGAAGAGCCTTTGATTTCCAAAGACTGATTGTGCACAAAATCAAAATATAAGAAACAATCAACCAGTGGTCCAAGAAGTTCTTTTTAGACACCTATGCAGATTTGGGCATCTGAGCATGCAAAATCTTTAAATCCAAAAAATTTAAAAATGGGTTTGCAGGCTATCAGTAATGTACAATGCAAGAATGGAGCATTCTCGCAGGCTAGCTTTGAGCAGGGTGCGAGAACCTCGCACTGGACTGAAAGGCAGAGTGCGAACTCAAGGGGTTCTCACAGGCCAATGTGGGGTTCAATGCGAGAATGCCTGAAACTAGGCAAAATTTTGGAAAAAGACAAAAATTTTGAAGGGACTTCTAGACCCCAAGAGTCTATCAGGGTTTCTTGAAGACTCAGAGATTGATAGAAATGAAAAAAAGTAAGGCAAGAGAAAATGGCCAAGGAAAAACACCAAAAACCACTAAAAAATGGGTTGCATCCCCAGTGGAGTCGCCAATTTTGTTATCGGACACATTGGTAGGTGCAGACACTAATAGATCTCCCTAGATCCATTTGGATCTAGAACAAAACAGGACATGACATGACTCTTTCCCTAAGTTACGACCATTGAATTAGCTAGGAAGGAGGAACAAGTTACATACCTTTGTATCGCTTCCTTGGGTCTTTGTTGCTCCTGCTTCGCTTTGGTGCTCTCATGAGGTCGAGATCAAGACAACACAAACCAACCAAAGTGAAGATAGCAAAATGTATTCAATCGTCAACTTATGTGTATGATCGAGGAATTACACAATAAAGTAAGAATGACTTTATGGGAAAAGGACATGTCGCTGTATCATATTAATCGAGAGTAGAAGATACAACTTGATCGCCTTGATGTTGCAAGCTTCCTTTCGGTGACTCTTGGTTCCAACACACACACTAGCTCTGTCCTTGCATGAAGAAGATCCAATTCCTCTTGATAGACCTACTAGAGTCTTCAAGCTTCTGTTAAAGCAGGGTTCTTCACACAATTCCTTCACCAATTCTTCAATTAATCTTTCTTAACCTTTTCCATGAGAATCCTATCAATATATAGGAGAGGATGAGATGGTTACATGGATGAGAATGATCCCACCAAATTAGGGAAACTAGTAAAATGATAACCATTCAAATGCCAACCCATTTTCTATAAGATTCCCTTCTAGAACCCTCGAGACTCCATCTCTTTTCCAAGCTCAAAAACAAGTTTGCACCCTAAGTATAGAGCACAATGCGAGAAGTTCGCACCCTAGCTGAAGGTGACCTGCGATAATGGGTCATTCTCGCACCCTAGGCTATAGATAGCCTGCGAACTCACTTTGAAAATATGTTTTCTGGAAGGAGATAAATGCCACTTTTCTTAGGAGAAAGTTCTTGTTGGGAGCCTGAGTACACCATTGTTAATACATCACCAAGATGACCAAAATCATGTGTAACAGCTCTAAAAGGGGCTTAGCCCAGTTAAGCGCCCTCCTTTTTAGCTTGTGATCCTATGCAGATGCCTAATGACCAGGATCTAAGGGCGCGCCCAGCCCAAAAGGGGCTACTCTGTGTATTTTGTTAAAAATGGGTTTTTTAACTTTAGAAAAGCCCAGATTTCACTGTTTTGGGGATATTTTGGCCATTTGAAGGGGGATTTGATCCCAACAAGAGGCCAGATATTTAGGGGAAGTTGGGATTCTCTTGTTCGGCCTAAATACTATAAATTCAAGGATTTTTGAGCTTGAAGAGAGACTTTTTGATGCAGGGTTTTGAAGGAGCAGTTTGTAAATTTTGGCATTTTTTCATGTTTTGAAAGGCGTTTTTCTCATGTTGTTGAGAGGATTTTGACGGTGCATGCATGAATC
The DNA here is from genome assembly GCA_900067695.1 of Picea abies. NCBI lineage: Eukaryota > Viridiplantae > Streptophyta > Pinopsida > Pinales > Pinaceae > Picea > Picea abies. Next base: position 9,672 of record CBVK0100043658.1, on the reverse strand, counting down.
TGAGCAAGGAGGTCTTGTACAGAAATCATGAAGCATGTAATGTAACATCAAAGAGCATTGTAGAGAACTTTGAGCATTTTAAAGAGAAATAAAGAGGTCCTCCACTTGGAAGCGGGCCCAGAGACATAACCAACGATTGGTGAACTCCGTTATCAACCTCTTGTCTCTATATTCTCTTTCTATTTTGTTGTTCTATTCTCTTCATTTGTAGCATGTATATTAATGGCTGATCTCTTTATTCGTTAATAAGCATCAATTAAAATTCACATTTGATATTTCGCAAACAAGATAATACATTTATGTATTTCGCATTCTTAACGATCCAATGCAAAAAGTACAGTAAACTAACTTGCAAATTTATCAGTAATACCTTCATTTTTGGATCAGTTTTTGACCATTTTTGGGACTTCGACAAGCTGGTCGAAAATAGAGTGCCCAGGCAGAGTGTAGATCGTGGGATCTCACTGACTTTATGAAATTTTTGGGTTATTAGGGTTTACTAACAGGTATGGGATGTCAGCCCATGGGTTTACCCATGTTTAGGCCTTTTTGTAATGTATAAATAAGTAGCTAAGCGATGTAAGAGTAGCCCAATGTGTGTGTATGCTTAGTGCAAGGGACCATTGGCTATGTGCATATTATGTTGTGAGTATTGGCTTTGTGCAAGAACATGTTGAGACTTGCAGAGATAAGTGCAGGTGATTGTAAGAAGGCTATGTTCTTGATAGGAGTTAGCTTTGTGCCTTGACCTAACTTAGGGAAGGAATATCTGGTGAGGTGCGCACAGATCTCCTGTCCTTTGTGGAGTTGGCTCTGTGGCTTGGTGCATATGAGCAAAGGAATGTAAGAATATTGAAGACTAATAAGAAGAGAAGAAGATTGGTGGACGTAGCCCCACACTGGGGTGAACCACATATATCTTGTGTTGATGTTCTTTGTGCAATATTGTTGATGTTGTTTATGTGGCTATTTTCTTAGTGTTGTTGATGTTATGTATAATGAATGCATCTGATGTTGTAGCTTAGTGCTTAATGATATGAATGAATGATAGATATGAACTGATGCTATGTGCTAAATGAGTAGATGTGTTTGATCTTGGTTATTATTACGTTGATATATATTTAGGGTTTTACTTGCGATGTGAATGAAAACCTAGATCTAATGCATGTTATTGGCTAAGTGCTCAGTCAAGTATTGTAATCATAGATCTATGTCCTAGCTAGGTTGTAAACACCTGAGTCCTACAACCCCCCTGCCTCTACCTTGGGTGAGACTTCATCTACTTCACAGGTGTTGTTGAAAGGGCCTATATTTAGGGTTTTTTTCATGTGTTGTTGAAGCGTTCAACCCTGGGTCTACCCCTGTGCCAACAATGGTTCCATTGTCGGGACCTGAAACTGTGATTGTTGGGAATTGAAGAAAAGAAAAACCTATGTACGTAGATCTGTTTCTTTGGTGCAAAACATTCTACTTGAAGCTCTATGCTAAGAAAGAAAGAAAGGAAGTCGATCTGAAGAGAAGAGGTAATATCTTAAATCTTTGTGCTCTAGTTAAGGTAAGATAAGTGGAACTTTTTACTTCGAAAGTATGAATTTAGGTATGTTTGATAGATTTTTTCCTAGTCTGGAAACTAGGGCACAACTAGAAGAAAGATTTGATCTGAATAAATCTGATAAAGATAGTGAAAGATATGTTTTTCCTATGCATAGAAAGAATTTTTGGACTAATAAGTGGATGCAGGAACCTAGAAAGAATATTTTGCAGGTCCAACACTATGATCCCAGTGCACAGTATATGAGAGGTTGGGGATCATTTAAAAGAAAGAGAGGATTGACACTATGTTATAACTGCAAAAGACTGGGACATCTTGCTAATGAATGCCCTAGTATAGGTCCTATTTGTGTTTGTTGTAAAGCTATTGGTCATGAGGTTTTGGATTGTCCAAGGATGATTGCTAAAGTTGAAAATATGAACATGATACAAGAAAAATATAAAGAAGGTCAAGAGGCTAAGGATGTGTTAGAGAACCAGAAAGAATAAGAGACTATGTTATTACAGTTGAAAGAAACACTGAATGATCACAGAGACACCAGTTTACCAAAGATCTTAAAAGAAAAGCAGTGCATAGAAACAAGAATAGGAGACTTCGACATAGACTGTGTATTGGATGAATAAACATAGGTGAATATCATTCCAGAAATCACTTGGGAAATTTTGGGAAAGCCTAATATGGTTCCTTCATTGGGAAGGATATGTTTATGTTGAAATTACTAAGACAACTAAGAGGGGGGGTGAATCAGTTGTTACTATTCTTAAACAATTTTAAGTCTATTAAACCATTTTTAATATTTCATCAAGTGACCATCAATATTATACATCATATGAACAACATAAATAATGAGCATCAATCACACATAAGATATACATAGAGACAGATTTTCACGAGGAAACCCATAAAGGGACAAAACGTCTTCTTCTTCGAAATGATAGGCAGTCTTTTAAGTTCTATACATCATCTATGTTAGAGCACCAACTCAAAGTGAGGCTACAACCTCTATTTTACAAGCTCCAACTTGTTGAGAGCACCAACTCTCTAGTTTCTCTAGAACCCACTAGAAGGAAGCACCAACTCCCTGAGTGTTCCAGCATCGACTGGATGGAAGCACCTACTTCCACTTATACAAGCACCAACTTTCATATAGAAAACTATGTGTTTTCCCAAGCACCACCCTACCACCCTGTTTTTCTAGCTACTACTAGATGAAAGATACAACTTCCAATATTCAAGCACCAACTTGAATATTAGAGGACAACAGTCCTCCCTAGCCCCAGCCTACCTCCCTAATTATAAATAAATGATTGAATAACAAACAAAACAGATAAATCAATTCTTACCACTTCTTCTATGTTTTGTAAATCCAGTCTGCTTCTAACTGTTCTACAATTCTTCTCTTCCTCTGTTTGTTCTACAATTCTTCTATGCTTCAAGTTGTTCTGCAATTTTTCTCTTGCTTCAAGATGTTCTGCAATTCTTCTCTTGCTTTTGTCTATTCCTCATCTGTTACTCATCTTTGAGTTTTATCCCACACTGCGCATGTTGTCGGTCTCACACTGCACATAATGTAATTTTCCCTTTCTTACAGTTCAACTCATTTTTCATTCAGAACAACCAACCTTCCACAGTCATTGCATTTTCATTTTATTATATACCACCTATTCAGTTACACCTTGAATCTCCAAGAAAAAGCATCAACAACTAAATCGTCAACCGTCCAAGAATCATGATTCAGTTTTTCTAACTGAATCTTAACTGATCGATTAACTGTGAGGTGAAACAATAACCCTTCAATCTCATATGCCCACTAGTTGTGACCAAGCACTAAACAGAATTTGAATTTCTTGATTTCGCATTTCGGCATTCCTGTGATGAAGGGTCTCAATACTCCAAGTCACGATCATCGAAACTCTGAGATTTAGCTTAGTACCGCTAGCTTATTCCCCTCACATGACCATTGGCAGTGACCACAAATTGTGCCAAAATGTGCTTCGTATTTCGTGAACTTATGAACTTCATCAAGCCTAATCAATAGTCGAGATCTCCAATGATCCAACGGTTCAGATCTCATCACGATCTCGCACATCACGATTCCTGTGATGAAGGGTCTCGATACTCCAAGTCATGATCACTTAAACTCTGAGATGGAGATTAACACCACTAGCTTATTCCCTTCACGTGACCACCGGCGGTGACCACAGGTTGCGCCAAAAAGCGCTTCGTATTTCATGAACTTATGAACTTCATCAAGATTGATCAACGGTCAAGATCTCCAATGATCCGACGGTCCAGATCTCATCGCGATCTTGCATATCACGATTTCCCACACCATGCTTCGTTGACTCCTCCAATGTGAAAGTCAACGAAATTCCAATCACTTGCCACGTGTCCTATGACTCCAATGGTCAGGATTGTTATCATGATTTCACAACTTCATGGGCCTTCATCATGCCTGATCAATGGTCCACAAACTTGATGATTCGACGGTCCAAATCTTTTCGTGATCTCGCATATCGCGAGTTCTGTGATGAAGGGTCTTGATTCTTCATGTTGCGATCGATGAGACTCTAAAAAAGGAGCTTAGCTCGACTAGCTCCTTCCCTTCATGTGACCATCGGTGGTGACCAGGCGCTTATCCATAAAGCACTTCACAATTCACAACTTCAGGACTTTGTAGGACCGTTTCATCTTGCACGTAAAGATCGTTCTCCTTCTTATGGATCCAATGACGGTCGGTCTTCGGGCTTAGATTTGACGCCTGAGATATATTTTCTTCTACTGTGCACTCCTATCTGAATTCAAATCTGACGATCATCGGGAAGTCTGAATGAGATCCAACGATCATTGTTGCTCTTCATTTTTTATCTTGCCATTGTCATGCCATTATCATTGTGCTATTGATCATGCTGATCTTTGCCATCAATGACAAACACGCATACTCTGCCTCTATTTGAAAAGATGCCAACAATCTCCCCTTTTGGCATTGATGGAAACCCCTTGAAAAAAATGCAACTATACCACTGTAGCATCCTTGAAATTACCACACTTTCTCCCCCTTTGACATCAATGTCAAAGAAAAAACACACTCCCCATGAGCTGTTGCGATACATACTCCCCCTGTCAACCATGAGCAGCTTATAAATACAACATATATTGAATAAGTACTCTCCTTGACCAGGTGAATAGATTAGACAAAAGAAGTTATAACCCCCAACTTTTGAGAAAGATATCCAAAAGGGGTCGCTGCTAATGATATAGTAAAGATATCAGCTATCTGTTATGTGGAAGGACTATAATTCACTTGAACAATTCTGTTTGTAACTTGTTCTCTGAGAAAATGGTATTTTATTGGTATGTTCTTAGATTTTGAATGAAGTACATGATTCTTAGAGAGACTGATGGCACTGGTGTTATCACAGTGAAGTGGAATGGGATCAGTGTAAGTTACCTTCAAATCTGCAAGAGTTTGTATCATCCATAAAATTTGTGTGCAACAAGTAGCAGAAGCAATGTATTATGCCTCTGTAGTTGATAATGAAATGTATCCTTTCTTTTTGCTAAGCCATGCTACTAATGAGTCACCCAGGAAGAATGCTCCGCAACTAGTGCTTTTTCTCTCATAAACACAGTTTTTCCAATTGACATCTAAATAAGAAGTTAACTGAAAGTTCTGATTTTTGGGATACCATAGACCATAATTCATTGTGCCCTTCAAGTACTTGAATATCCTTGTTACCGCTACTAGATGACTTTGTTTAGGAGCAGACTGATAGCGACCTACCATTCCAACAACTTTCATTATATCAGGATGGGAAGATGTGATGTACAGAAGACTGCCTATCATTTATCAATATATCCTTTTATCAACATCAGGTGACATATCATCTTTACTGAGCTTGCAACCAACCACCATAGGTGTACTAACAAGAGAGGAATCCTCCATCTGAAATTTCTTCAACATCTCTTTCAAATATTTTTCTTGAGAGATAAATATTCCTGTAGAACTCTGATTTACTTGTAAACCAAGAAATATAGTTCTCCTATCATGGACATCTCAAACTCTATTTGCATAGAGTTAGAAAACCACTGGACAGATGATTCATTAGTACAACAAAAAATAATATCATCTACATAAACCAAAACAACTAGTAAATTATCACCTTTGGACTTAATGTAGAGATTGTTGTCAACAGTACCTTTCTTGAACCCTTTGTCTTGTAAAAATTTGTCCATTCTATAATACCAAGCTCGTGGTGCTTGTTTCAGTCCATATAAGGCCTTCTTTAGCTTGCAAACATAATTAGGATTATCTGTCAATGAGAATCCTTCAAGTTTCTCCATATATACTTCTTCATCTAGATCTCCATTAAGAAAAGATGACTTAACATCCATCTGATACACTTTAAAGTTCTCATGGCATGAATATGCAAGGAACATTCTGATGGCTTCCAATCTTTCCATTGGTGCAAAATTTTCATCAAATTCCTGACCTTCAACTTGTACATACCCTTTACAGACCAATCTGGTTTTATTTCTAACAACTTGTCCTTTTTCATTCATTTTATTTTTGAACACCCACTTGGAACCTATTACATTCTTGTCTTTAGGTCTAGGAACAAGCTCCCAAGTATTGTTCTTCTCAATCTGATCAAGCTCTTCATTCATAGCTCTAATCCAATCATCATGTTGGCTGGCTTCAACAAAAATTTTAGGTTCAATCATAGATAAAAAGACAACATGAGATTGTTCTAAGTCTTTAATCAATGTCATTCTTGTTTGAACTCCTTTATTTAGATCTCCGATTATGTGATTTTCAGGATGATTCTTTCTAACAGTTCTGAGAGGTGAGTTTGTTTCTTTCTGTCAATTTATGTCAGCCTAAGTATTTGTATCTTCATCTGATTCAAATTCTTCTCTTTCTGATCATTGGACCTGTTCATCTTCGTCTTCAACTATATCTTTTGTGCTTGGTTCAACACTGCTTACATTTTTGACCGAGATTTCTTCATCAACTTTTATGTCTATACAAACAACCATTTTATGTAGCCTCTTATTGTAACATCTGTACCCTTTACAGTTTGTAGCATAACCCAATAATATACCTTCATCAGCCCTGTCATCATATTTGCCAATATTTTCATCATTATTCTTAATGTAACATTTACTGCCAAAGACTTTAAAATGTTTGATTGAAGCAGGTCTTCCAAACCATAGTTCATAAGGAGTCTTTCACTTTGTGGTATGAGATGTGATTTGTTAAGGATATGAACAACTATATGAATTTCTTCCACCCAATTTGTCTGCGGTATGTTCCTTTCATTCATCATTGATCTTGCCAATTGTTGTATTGATCTATTCTGCCTCTCAACAACTCCATTTTGTTGTGGAGTCCTTGGAATTGTGTACTCTCTTTTGATTCCATGTTTATCATAGAACTCTTTGAAGTTCCATGAGATAAAATCTCCTCCTCTATCATACCTTACTTCCTTCAATCTTTTTCCTGTTTGATTCTCAGTTAGAGACTTAAACACTTTGAATTTTTCAAATGCTTTAGATTTTTCCTTCAAAAAGGCAACCCATGTTAGTCTAGAATAATCATCAATAATCAACATGAAATAATTCTCATTTCCTATACCTTCTTTCCTTGATGATCCACCTAAATCCATATGTACTAACTAGATAGGTTTTTATGTTGAAGGAAAGTTTTTACATTCGAACTGAGTGCAAGTAATTTTTCTTATCTGGCAAGGTTTACAAACAGATTCATATGGCTTTGATATCTTCAGAAGATCTTTTACTGCCCCATTATTTCTGAGCTTGATTTTATGATCAAAATTTAGGTGTCCAAGTCTCCTATGCCATAGCCAAATTTCATCATATTTTCTTAAGTGGAATTCTTCTTTTTCTTCTTTTAACACATAGACATTGTTTTCTATTCTTATCCCTTTTGCAACTAGCTGTCATGGATTCACAAATTTTATTCTACAATATTTAGAGGTGAAAATGACTTCACATCCTCGGTCACAGACTTGACTGACAATAAGAAGATTATGTTCCATACCTTCTACAAACAACACATCTTGAGATTTCCCTTTGCCATTACTCAAACTCACCATTCCTTTACCTTTTATTTTTCCTAGTGCATCATTTCCAAAAGTTACATTCCCTGATTTGCTTTCACTTAGAGTTAGAAACTTACTTTTTTCTCCAGTCATATGTTTGGAACATCTACTATCAATATACTAGGGATTCTTTTCTCTTTGAGCTGATAACACTAGTCTACACTTGTCATCTTCTTTCTTCTTCCAAATCTTGAAATTTTCAGCAATAGGATTTGAATCTGGCTTTAAATTCCTTAAGCGACAATCTACAGCTTTATGTCCATAGTTATGATAGATGTAACATTATGGTTCACTAAATAAAAAATCATAATGATTGTTATTCTCATAACTGTTGTTATGTTTCACCTGCGTCCTTTTCCCAGTGATGGCCTTTCTAGCTAAGAGCTTTATCCTTGGATCTGCTTTGTAAATCTTTAGGTGGTAGTTTGTAGCTTTGTGGCCGAAGTTATGACATTTATAGCACTCAATCTCATTGTTCAATAGATCAAAGTGATTGTTGTAAGGTTGTCTACTCATTGTCTATTGTGTCAGATATTTATTCCTTGGAAATCTTAATTGCTCATGTCTAAGTCTTAAGGAACAATTTACATCTTTTTGACCAAAGTTAGAACAATAGAAACAATATCCATAGAAAAGATCTTTGTACTTGCAACACGGTTGTCTTCTTTGAGCAGGTCAATTTATTCCATGCTAATGATTTCCTTGAGAAGGGAGTGTATTATTTCTTTGTTCTACAGATTTAGTTTTGGTACCTTTTTCTTTACTCCTCCTGGGCGGTTGATTATATTCTTTTGCTTCTACAAGTTTGTTGGTGTCATTGGTTGTAGATTTGACAAACTTGATGGTTTCATTGTTGCGTGGCTGACCACTACTTGATCCCTCTTCATAACCCAAACATGTTTTCAACTTTGGATTCCTTTGCTGATTCAGAATGGTGGCTAATCCTTCTGAGGCTTTGATACTTGACAGGTTCTGATGATACAAGGATTCAAAACTTCTCCAACTCTTTCCTAGTTTCCACTACTTCTTCTTCTAGGGCTTCAGATCTTGCCTTATTTTTTGATAATTGTTGTTTCTGAATGTCCTCTATTTTCTTTGCCTCTTCTAATTCCACTTTTAGCAGGGCAAATTCTTCATCAGGTTTTTTTCTGCCTTTCTTGAACTGTATCAACAATTGTTTTTGTTTTCTCTTCTTAAGTCTAAGTCTATCAATCTCTTCCAATGTAATGATCCCAAGCCAAATTCTTTCTTGGAATCACTAACTACTACNNNTGATCCCAAGCCAAATTCTTTCTTGGAATCACTAACTACTACTAATTTATGGAGTTTCTAAGTGCATACAAGATTCATCAACACATGGAGATCACAATATATTCAAAATGTAGAAGCACAAGCAAAGATCTGACCTTTTTATTATGAGCAATGTAAGATCAATACAATAGATGGCCGATCTGGTATAAACCTCAGATGGTTGTACAAGCAATAGATATGAGCTGCTACAAAATGCTCCCGACAATACAAAATGAGCCTCCAAAGGCTGGATATACAATGAAGACTAAATCAAGCAGATCTGCCACGTCCTGATAGAATGCTGAAGCCCTGAATAATCTTGCCCTGCTACCAAAAGTGTCCAATCATCCCGAGAAAGATGCCAAATTATAGATCGGGCAACTGCAAGGAAAACCCAGATGTCCAAATTCCCAAATCC
>CBVK0100043657.1:14998-27320 GCA_900067695.1 Picea abies | reverse complement strand
ATGCAAACAAATCGTGTATGCTAAATTGAGAGTGAGAAAATCATGCTAAAATTTAAAAAGATTATACCTCAAATCATGGGATTCAAACAAATCAATCAATCTTTGAATTTACTATTGTTGTCGCTGCTTCCACATTCTTAAAAATAACAGACCCTGTAGTTTTTTGGCGTTTGTCTTTGGCTTGAGCTATGGATTGGAGTCTGCTATTCTCCTTTGTTAACGAATCCACCTGGTCTTCCAAAGATTTAAGCCGAGACTGTAGTAAAGGCACATCCGTGTAATACCCGTCGATCCAGGATCGACATTCATTACAATGCGGCTGTAAAGACTGTGTATTGGCACTGATAGTATTAATAGCTGGAGAATTGTCCATTTGACATGTAGGTTCATCACGGAGTTTGATGCTAGGAAAAAGAGGATTTTCCTTTAGACACGGTGGAAGGTTGGTAACATAATCGTAGGGTCTGTCAGAGCAAAGTCCATATGAATATGGATACTCTTCGGAAAAGAACCTTTCAATCTTCGAATCCGAATCCTCACTTACCTCAATTGTATTTTTTATGTCTGCACAGGGTTTGGGTTTGTTTCGAGCACATCGTGAAACCCAACAAATGACCTTTTTATTCTTATAATTAACATCGATGCTGCCTTTTAGTTTCTTCCCTGTGGGTTTTTTAACAATCTTAGTACAACTCTTAGGATATGAATCCGGTTGAGTGTCGGGTTGAGTAGAATCAAGATAGGTTGAGGGTTCCAAATTAGAGACAGGATCACAGGGCATGAGTGAAGGAGGAGAGATGGTAGGTTTCACAAGGGTTTCTGCGATAACAGGCTTGTCAACCTGTCCCAACTCACTATTACCGAAGCCATTTCGTAACAAAAAATCATCCCAACAATCGTTGTTTAATTTCAATTGATGCATAATGATAATCTTGATTAAACCGTGATGGAACAAACTAGAATCAGACTTCTGCCTCTTAAACCGCTTTCCCATCTTGTATAGACTTCTAAGGAGGAAATAGGGCATGTTCAGCGAGAAATCAATGAAGCTCATAAGAAATCGTAGGTTATACAAGAAAACCAACCCAAATCTCCCTTCACATGTAATAAACTGTTTCACAATAGCTAACAGATCATGCCATCTAGGTTTTAGAGACGAAACATGCATACCTCGGTTGCAACTGGTAATTTTCCTTGAGGTGAACAACAATGACTAGGGAACCTCTTCAACCTTTGCGTTCTTGAACCACTTTTGCCCCACAACTGGTAAATCGGTAGCTTGGCTTATACAATCTTCATTTACCTCAAGTTGGACGTCTCCTATTTTTCCTCTGCAACCATCGAATGTGAACACGGACTCTTGAGCAACTCTTAGATTGAAACCCTCAAACTTTTCAATAAACAAACGCCAGCCATTCCTCTCTAAGTCGTCTCTGGCGTTGTCAAACGATAACAAGGTTTGGATGCCATTGGGCTCAATCCTCACCACAGGAGCCATGGCTAACATAAGGGAATCAACACGGAAGTCAGAGGTAGGGTTTGATAGAAAAAACACAGAGCCATATCCCCGAACAAAACAATGTTGTGACAGTTCGAAATGGTAGGCAGAGGCGTTAATCACCATGCATGGGAAAGAGATCGTGAAGTCCGAGGCCATACAAATAAATAATATCACGCTGTACCTCATATGATACCTTGGGATATGGGTAGTGTAAGGATGTATGCGCTTGTATACCATAGAGCGCACACATTCATGACTTGATTACAAGGTAAAAGTTTCAAATAAACATTGTGTTAAATTTTTTTATGAATCAAACCCCATTACTATTAATCGAATATTGATGAGCGGAGTTTTTTTTTTACTTATGTAACCAAGGCATGTTTAGGACCAAGGAGTTATAAACTAGGAAAACAAAATACGACAATTTGACAATAGACCATATGAACAGTTATCCTTTGATAAAAAATCGAAACAAAGTGTGAATTCCAGCAGCAAGTTTTCATGCTTACAGTCATGAAAACAAAAATCGAAAGGAAGGTATGTAAAAAGTGACAAGTGATAAGTGTCGTTGGTCATGACGAGTAATGAAAATTTAGAGATCCTGTGTAGGCAGCTTGTAAAAATAGAAATTATATCATTGCTGCCAACAATGGCGACACGTTGGGAGAAGCAGTTATCTCTGCCAAATGAACGAGTTCAGATTATGATAATCAGAAAAAACTTCAAATCGAAAACAACCAAAAAGATGTATGAACATCATTATCAATTATAAAGCATTCCAATTTTAGATTACTGCTATTTTAAAGAGACAAAAACTGACAACAATCTTAATAGAAGAGAGTCGCGATATTAAAGTTAAAATCTTCAATACTTTTGACAGAGCCGCTGCTGCCAGCAGGCGTCCATAGCCTCAACAAGGATGTCATTTAACCCACTTCGATATCTGTATCCTGCCAAGAAGTTCCAGATCAGAACGAAGGACATTTAAGTTCAAAATAATCCATATCTAAGAATTTTCATATACCTGACATTTCTTCGCTGCCAGCGGGCCTGTTCAGTACCCCGACGAAGTTATCTTGGCGTCATGCATGCATTTACCTGCTGCCAGCAGACCTATTCAGTATCCTGACGGGTTTACAAGCACTTCCCACAACTCTCTGAAGGTTTATTTAGTTTTAACGATATTTAATAGAGCGGGGTGACGTTGAAAATCCTGGTTTTTGGACATATCTTAGTAAATTACAGACCTTGAAGAAATTTCTTAGCTGTCCTTCATTAAGATCTAGAAATAGTTTGTTAATAAAACCGACTTTCAAGAGAAGGGAGACATCTCTAAGTTGTTCTCTTAAGGAACAGGGACAACATAAGAATATTTTTTATGGATGATCGTGAGTAACTTCAGTTACAGATTGAAATCAAGAAATGCTTTTCAAACAACAAGTTATCTTTAACATGGCTGCAAACTTCAGAAAAAATATCACAATTGATGTTTAAACAACTTTCAGCAGTCATTTCTGAAGGGAAATTTTCTGTTCTCTTTGTCTGAGCTAGCCCATGATGCAGGCATGTGTGTTTCAAAAAGAAAGACTGATAATCATAAAGGAAAAATCAAAACAAACCAACAAAGAAAAATAAACAACAAAGAAAACAAAAAATATTTACACAGTGTACATGGGAGTGTCATCAGGCAAATTACTTTTTTAGAACTTGGCCATTCACTGGAAAGGTGTCTGGATGTCCCTCTAAATTCTGTAATCGGAAGGAACTGGGACCCAATTTCTCAACAATTAAGAATGGTCCTAGCCACAAGTTCTGAAACTTCGTATGCTCTCCTTTTCCCTCATGAGGTTTGTCCCATTTTAGGACAAGGTCACCTACCTCAAAATTTTCGTCAGAGACAGAATTGGAATCAAACCAGTTTTTAACAATGAGTTGATGTTGATCCAATTTCCATTTTGCTTGAGCCCTCACTTCTTCTAATTTTAACAAAGCGTTAATTCGATTCTCCAAAGGAGGACAGTCCCCTTCCTGTACTTTCTGCGATAGCTGCAGAGATGGAAGGAGGACATGTGGTGGAAGAATTGCTTCTCTGCCATAAATGAGAAAGAAAGGTGAGTTACCCACAACAGTTTTAGGAGTTACTCTATCAGACCAGATTGCGTTTAACAGTGCGTTATGCCAATTTTTATGGTTTTCAGAGACCGTTGTCTTGATAATTTTGATCAGATTTTTATTAGTCGATTCTGCCAAACCGTTTCCTTGGGGGTAATAGATGGAATAATACTTTAATTTAATTCTTTTTTATAGAGATAAATCACTCATCTCAAGAGACGAAAAATAAGAAGCATTATCAAATACCAGGCATTCAGGGATACCGAAACGAGTAATAATATTTGAATTCAAGAAAGATATTACCTGGCTGGTATTTACAACTTTTAATGGGGCAGCCTCAGACCACCTGGTGAAGTAATCTGTGGCTGTTATGATATAATTATGTTGCTGTAAGGATGGCGGATTGATTGGGCCTATAATATCTAGACCCCACTGCTGAAAAGGGGAGTCTACTGAAACTGGTTGCAGAGGGAAGGCTGGTTTTTGTATCCGTCCTGATGCTTTTTGACAAATTACACACTTGCGACACAAAGCATGAGCGTCTTTAAAAAGGGTAGGCCAATAATAACCTGCTCTTAATACTTTATGGGCAGTGCCGTCTCCACCAAAATGTCCACCAGCTTCTCCTGCATGCAATTCCAATAAGACTTTTTCTACTTCATCTTTCTGAAGACAATGCATTAGTACTCCATCAAAATTTTGACGAAACAAAATACCATTAATCAGCTGAAAAGAAACATATTTTAATCTTAGTTCTCTCCTTTTTGTGGTATCCAGGTGACAGGGAGCTGATCCATGTATAAGATAAAATTTTATATCATCATACCAGGGACTAACAAGGTTTTGTGCACAACAGATTAGATTTTGATAGTGCTGTCCTGGACTTAAGATATCATTTTCCTCTTGCTGTCCTGTAGCTGAATCAGTGACCAACTTGCATAAACCTTGGCCTCTTACTATTTGTGCTGGGGTGATTTCTATGTCATACTCTTGCAAGGATGTGACCTAGTTTTCCCTTTTTTCGCCTAGTTCTTTCTGTACTAACAGATTTCTGACAGCCGGGTAAGGGACAATGATTTTCGTCCTAGATTTCAAAAGATAATATCGAAACTGCTTTACTTCTTTGAAAATAGCATAGGCTTGCTGATATACTGCTGGGTAATTAAGTTCCGCCCCCTTGAAGGCTGAGCTCATAAAGGTGATTGGGACTTCATTGTTTTCAGCGTTCTTTTGAGTTAGGACGACGATGTATGAACGGTCAGAAGCAAACGTGTAGAGGGTGAAGTTTTGTGAAAAGTCGGGGCTTATTAGAGAAGGAGCGTCTATTATGGCCTTTTTTATTGAATTAAAATCCTGGCTTTCTAAAGGTCCCCAATGGTACTAAATGTCCCTTTTTATTAGGTTTTGTAATGGTCTCACCATTTCTGAAAAGCTGGGGACGAATCTCCTAACAAAATTTATCTGACCTAAGAAAGATTGCATGGACTTTTTTGATGAGGGAGGGGGTAGTTTCAAAATGACTTGAGTTCTTTTAGGATCGATAATCATCCCTTCACTCGATACAATGAATCCTAGGAGTTTACCTTGTTCTACTGCAAAAATAGATTTTTTAGGATTCAAAGAAATGCCGTACTTACAACATCGCTGTAGAACGGATCTTAAATGAGCTAGATGATTTTCTTTATTTTTCGAGAAGACAGTGACGTCATCTAGGTAAACTACGACAAATTTATTGATTAAGCCTCAGAAAGCGATGTGCATCGCTCTCTGGAAAGTGGCACTGACATTTATGAGTCCAAAGGGCATCTTTTTATAAGCGTAGGTGCCCCATGGAGTGCGGAAGGTGGTTTTGAGTTGGTCTGGAGGGGACATCAGGACTTGGTTATACCCTGAAAAATCATCCAACAAGGATAATATTTCATAACCATATACCTGTTGAAGGATCTGTTCCATGGGAGGGACAGGGTAGTTGTCTTTATCAGATGCTCGGTTAAGATTTCGGAAGTCGACACATAGTTGGATTTCACCACTCTTCTTTCTGACAGGGACAAGATTAGAGACCCATTGTGTGTGCCTAACTGGGAAGATTATCTTAGCATTCATGAGTTTGTTTAATTCCTTCTTGACAGTTGGTTCGAGTTTTGGGTGCATTTTCCTTAACTTTTGTTGAAAAGTTTGGGTTTGGGGTTTCATAGGAATAACATGTTGTATGATGTTAGGATCAAAGGTTTTTAGGTCGTCGTACGTCCAAGAAAAAACATCTTTGAATTCCTTAAAAAACTTAATAAACGCTAATTTTTCTTGCTCAGAACACCCCACCCCTAAATTAATGCACTGTGGGTTGTCTTTAGTTCCCAAATTTACTTTTTCATGCGTCAAAGATGAACTATTCGTTTTACAGTTCACTGATTTTCTGAATTTGTTGTGAAGATCATAAAATTTTTCTAATCTAACTACAGATTTCGGGATAGAATTTAGCATGTCTGATGAAGATTCTGGATATATTGGATCTGGTATTACCATAAAGTCATGAAGATTTTCATCATGGGTACCTTCGTCGATCACCGTGCCCTGGAAAGTTTCTTCCATATGCCAAAAACTTATAATCTGTTGATCGTCATCGAAGACTCTCCAATTCGTGATGTTGTCTGGGACAGACGGTTTGAACAACAATTCGACGGAGAATGCATTCGGAGATAAGCCTTTTGCAGGAAAAAGTTTTGAAGCGACGTTAGCTAAAAAACCGGCTTCCGAATTATTCAATCTAGGAATGGATTTTATATTAAATGCGGCAAACTTATTCATCAAATTCCATACCTCAGTTTGGTAGCTTTTAAGGTATGGAGATAAACAGTGGATATAATTTTTTACCTGTCTAACCACGATTTCCGAATCACCAAAGACAGTCAAATTTTGAATGTTCAGATCTAACGCTTTTCTGAGGCCTTGCAGGAGTGCCTCGTATTCGTCCGTGTTGTTCGTACATTCGAATCTAACCTGCAAGCAATCAGAGTCTTGTTACCTGCTGGATCGATGATCACGCAGCTTGCACCAGCTCCTTCCTTGGATTTGGACCCATCAAAGTAAAGAGACCATATTTGATCGTCGTCGGTTGCATGTGTCCACTACGAAGAAGCTGTTGGCTGTGTATATGTCAAAATTTCAGACTGCTATTCTGGGTTAGTGATAGTGGAAGTTTCGGCCATGAAATTATAGAAAAAAGTATCCATCCCTTGTATTTCGGGCGAATCGACAGAAGGAGTGAAAGGTTCATTGGGATCATTTAAATCAGTCACCGTGAATTTCAGATAACGTTCACGATTTACCTTGATTTTGTTGGGCTTTCCATTCTCAGGTAGCCACAAGTGAGACCAATCCGTCGCAAAGTAGCCATGTAATTGTTTTGACCAGTCTCTGCTTAAAAACATACCATAAAATTCTGATATATCTACAACAATAATATCAATCACTCGATGAACTTTAGGATTAGACGACAATCTTATAAGCACATTTCTTAAATCGCCTATGACTTTAGCACTAGGTCGATCAAGCTGGATAATCTTCAAGGTGGATGGTTGAACTTCAGCATTAATCTTTTGACAAAAATACCAAGGCATTACGTTAGATGACGCACCTAAATCTACCATGCAGTTATGCACATTCCTATTGAAAATTTCAAAAGTTAACAAAAATGGAGGGACATTTCTGCGAGTACTAATAGTGGAAGCTTGTTGCTTTTTACTCACGGCCTCTAAAACTGATTTATCTACATTTGTTACATTATTTACAGGAAGGTCTCTTTTATCATGAGGATCAGAAGTAGTTTTGGCAGAGGCCTTCTGAGGAACTTTGGGGTTATTCTGAACACCTTCGTTACTGCTCGGACATCCATTTTTTCTATTCTCTGCAATATTTTGTAGCATTTTTTCAGAAGAAAAGGGAATTTTAATAATTCATAAACAGAAATGTTAGCCCTAAGCTTCTTTAAATATTCAACCAAATCATAATCTAAACTTGGGTTTACTGAATTCTGTTTAGTCTCAATCGATTTAGACTGTTTTTTATCCGTCGGATCTTTTAATGACTATGATTGAGTTTTAATTTTTCATGCGTTAATTAACCATTTGAGAAACTTAGTGAAAGAATGAGGAAATACGAGGAATTATGAAAGCCATATACACATATGCAGATCTGAAATCAAATAATAGACAACAAACCATAACACGCAGATTGATAACAGAGTTCGACACAACTTTGCCTACGTCTCCGGGCCTTTGTCTCTGTGGGGGAGGCTTCTTTATTTCTGTTCAAAAGATCAAAAGTACATCGCAGTAGTGCCAATTGGCTACAAGACTGATCTGGTCATGTTCTTCTAGATCTCTAGAACCCTGCAAAGAAAATGGCATGCAAAACGGACGTCCGAAGCTCCCAGAAATGGCCCACAAGCGTCTGCTCCTCAATAGCTTCCCTGCATCAAAATGGCTTTGGCTTGGCTTCCCTTAAGCATAACTCTGCTCTTTTCTGTCCTTGACTTTCCTCCATGGCCTCAAACAAGCCTGGTTTATATAGATTTGAAGTTGGTTGTTCATCTCCAACTTCCTCCCAAAATTTGGGCTCCAAAAATGCCCAATATCTCCCAAAAATGGAGAAAATCAACTAAAAATAGGCATTAAATCATTGAAAATCCCAACTTTATAACAAAAACCCACTTTGTTTAGAAATATAGGCGCAACCCCCTTCGTGCTAGCCCCCTGGTTCTATGGGCGCGTGACCATGTGGCCAGGCGCTCAACCGTTTGTGCGCTGGCCCCTCTGTGCTGGCTCCCGGTCATTGGGTGCTCCATGGAACCACGACTAACAACCTTACCTGCGTGACCAAATTGGTGAAGATGCCCCTGGTCCTATGGGATTCATCCGGGATTCGGGGGCTAGTCCCTATCGCCAACTCCCGTATTTGGTTGCCCCGCACTCCTGGTTTTATGGAATGGTCATGTTGTGTGTTTGCGCCGAGGAATGAAACCAAGGGCTGGGGCTAAGCCCTGGCCCTTTCCGCCTCCGCATAAAGTTTTAACAAAACTTAAATAGTTTTTATGCCACATACATAATAAGTACTACCCGTGGGGCGGGTAGTTAGCCCGGCCTTGCCAGTTCGTTGCCCGGAGAGGAGGTCCCGGGTTCGACTACCAGCAAAGCCATATAACTTTTACACAAACCAGAGAGCCAAACACATGGTGCCACGTGGAAGCCTGTGACTGGGCCACGTGGCACCTCAACACCCAACCAAAATATGCCATGTGTCAAATGTCGATTGGTCCACGTGCCTGCCACCTGTCACCATACTACCCTGTCATCCTGCCACGTCATCCTGCCACCATACCTGCTGACGTCATCCATGCCACGTGTCACCCTTACAGTGGTGACACGTGTCACCCAGGGATTGGTCCAACTATCCTCTCATACATCAAATCAACCTGCCATGTGTCACCTCCTGGAGATGCCACATCATCTGTACGGACCATACGACATGTACAGTCAGCATGCCACGTGGCACTGTACAGACTGTATAGTGATCCCCTTTTTTTGCCTGTTTGCCTTTTCGGACAGAATGCGATATCTTTCTCATACAAAGCCTGTTTGACGAAGTAAATATACCGCCGGATTCAGGAAGACAAGATGGACGCAATGGCGCTGGTTTCGTCGCATTTCGAGCACTTTCATTTTGAGCATTTTTCAATCCCTGTCAGGCTTCTGGATCCGATTCTGGATCAGTTTTGGAGGCAAAGTCATAATGATTTTAGAAGAAGGCTTATTTGCTATCTTGGTCCTAGTATTGTAAGGATGCACTGTTTCAAAATTAGCTTGAAAAATGCTATCCGAAAAATGTCCAAAAATGTTCGGAGAAGATTCATCTTCTTCTACTGTCTCTTGTTCAACTACTTCTTCAGGAATCTCGGGAGGAATCAAGTTATCGTGTGCTTCTAGAATTGTTTGAATAGCAAATTGTAGGCTTTCTAGATTTAGGCCTTCAGTATTTGAATTAGGTCGGTTGGTGGGAAAAGGCTTCCTAAAAGGAGGTTTGTAAGGCCCTTTTCTCGAAGAAGCTTCTTCAACCATCCTTTTCAAATCTATAACTTGATTGGAAAGTTTTTGAACGAATTTCTGTAGGTTTTCTAAATCTGAGCTTTCAGGTTGAGCATTGTTTTGGGAAGGTCTAGGGAGGATTTCGATTTTCTTTTTGGATGATGAACTAGTCTCTGTCTTGTTGCTAGTAGTGTCTTTTAAGCTGAGGATGTCTTTCTCGATTTGACTGGCCTCTTCGAAGGCTTCTAATAACATGGCTTTCTTGGATCTCTTTACCCAAATGGCTATGCTTTGATGTAAGGCTTTCGTATAATATGCTATAATAAGATTCTTGGCAGGCACTGAATCTGTAGGGATTCGGTTCTTTAGTGTCAAGAACCTTTGATTAAAGTCTTTGATCTTTTCTTTGGGGTTCATTCTTAAACTAGAAATCTCCATGACTATAACTTCAGGAGACTTGTCGTCTCTGAACTTCTCAAGGAAACATGATTTAAATTTCTCCCATGACACGATGGTGTGGGGATGTTGGGCAAAGTACCAGGTAGAGGCATTTCCCTCAAAGGTGTAGTGAAATAGTCTATAGACTACGTCTTCGTGCTTGACACTACGGAGTCAAATGGCTAACATAAACTTTTTGATGTGATCTTCAACGATCTGTTTGGAGTTTGGGTCAAATTTAGGGAGCCATTTCTCTGGGTGTTTGGGTAAAGGATGTTGAGGCCTAGGTATGGCCATTGCATCTTGGTCGAGCCAGGGTTTGACGGGATTGTTCGGTTTGGCCATAGGTGTGGGTGGTGTCGAAGGCTGGGATGAGGAACTTCCTTCGTCAGAGGATTCTTCTCCAGAAGAAGAAGGAGATGAAGGAGGTGGTGATGGTGGTATACTAGATCCTTCTGCTGCAGGGGTGAGGATTGGATCTGTAGGGTTTAAAGTAAGGTCAGTGCCTCCAAGTTGTTCTCTGATATCAGAGAAGTCTATTTGTTGGTTCAGAGGTTGGTTTGGTTGTATTATACGAGCTAAGGCACTATGCGTTCTTATGAGAGATTGGTGAACAATCTTTTGTATGTCACCACCCATAGGATTTGGAGTTACTGGTTCAACTGTGATCCGTAGATCGTCATTTGATGTGGTTGCTATTTGAGGGACAATTTTTTCATCTGAATGACTTCTAGTCACTATAGGTGAGCGAGTAGGTGGTGGAGGAGTCTTACGACCTCCTCGTGCCATTAATAGTTTTCGGGTCCTCCTTCTAGCACCATTTGTTGATGGGCGAAATTGACTGCTCATCAACTGGAGGAGTGAATTCGGTCCGGGGTTGTCTACTTAACCCAAGCCATTTGGATTAATCCACTCTGATTGGTTTAGCGGCTCCGTTGGCTGATCTAAGTCCTAAGAAAACGAAAAACAAAACTAAAGAAGATAAAATAACTTGATGAAAAACACTCGCTGAAAACTATATACAGATCTAATATATATTTACAGTTTACTAACTAATATTTATAACATAAGTCTACTTATTGTATGTATAATATATACAAATGAATTTATTTCTAATATATATATATAACATTTACAAAATGCGAATTTTAATCTAAATCCGCGAAAATCGAATATGGATTGATTTATTAAACAACAACAAGTTATCATTCAATCTTTTTTGATTTATTTTCTTATAATGTTTATAAACAAGAAATGGAATAACAAACTGTCTAATTGAAAACAGAAATCACAGATAATAGAAAATGTTTTAGCTACATGAGGTTTCTGTATTCATTAAACTAATGAAATTAAACTAGTAAACTGACCTGTTATCGCATCCACTATTTGTTCAGTGTGTAGCATCCCATCTCCCTGTCTGATGAGGTAAACCCACATCAGAACCTACAATTGCTTCTCATAAATGTGAAACAACAATAATGGAATTCGAATGATATAACATATAAGAGATACGATCACAACAATCTCATACTTTCAATGGCAGCCACATTGAGATAAATCCTGCTGTGAAAACTTGTGTATAAATGTTCAACAAATGATGAAGATAAATCTCTTAATCTCAAGTTTGAACAGAATAATTACTGTATGTTAAATATGGGACATAAAACATGGATAACATGTAAATTTTTATCATACCAATCTGCAATAAACCATGATAACTAAAGCAATCATAATCTAATTACAAATTGAAATAATCATGACTTGAATAAAAACACGATATGGAGAAGCTAAAGCTGTGACAAATATCATATTCTATTAAAGTCTGTAAATCAGAAATCCATAGTTTTTGCCCCAGAAAGAGATGATTTCAAGTTTACAAAATAACATACTTATATAGGTTCCAGGAACAAAATGTTTCCTGTTGATAACAACCAATATGTTCCAAAAAATGTGGGGGATGCAACCTCCCAGATTTTACTTGATACCAAAAAACTAACAACCTAATCTATTTACTAAAAACATAAAGATGGTATGGCTGGAAGATCCCAACAGTGCTTCAAATCTCTTTGAAAATCATGAGTTCCTGTTAACAAATAAAAATAATAAGATTTTAGATATATTTTCAATTATCAAGACAAGCAATTCGAATTTTTCTAACTAGCTACAGAATCTCACGATTCTGTAGCTAGTT
>CBVK0100043657.1:0-14988 GCA_900067695.1 Picea abies | reverse complement strand
ATGCAAACAAATCGTGTATGCTAAATTGAGAGTGAGAAAATCATGCTAAACTTTAAAAAGATTATACCTCAAATCATGGGATTCAAACAAATCAATCAATCTTTGAATTTACTATTGCTGTCGCTGCTTCCACGTTCTTAAAAATAACAGACACTGTAGTTTTTTGGCGTTTGTCTTTGGCTTGAGCTATGGATTGGAGTCTACTATTCTCCTTTGTTAACGAATCCACCTGGTCTTCCAAATATTTAAGCCGAGACTGTAGTAAAGGCACATCCGTGTAATACCTGTCGATCCAGGATCCACATTCATTACAATGCGGCTGTAAAGACTATGTATTGGCACAGATAGTATTAACAACTGGAGAATCGTCCATTTGACATGTAGGTTCATCACAGAGTTTGATGCCAGGAAAAAGAGGATTGTCCTTTAGACACGGTGGCAGGTTGGTAACATAATCGTAGGGTCTGTCAGGGCAAAGTCCATATGAATATGGATACTCTTCGGCCAAGAACCTTTCAATCTCCGAATCCGAATCCTCACTTACCTCAATTGTATTTTTTATGTCTATACAGGGTTTGGGTTTGTTTCAAGCACATCGTGAAACCTAACGAGCGACCTTTTTATTCTTATAATTAACATCGACGCTGCCCTTCAGTTTCTTCCCTATGGGTTTTTTAACAATCTTAGTACAACTCTTAGGATATGAATCCGGTTGAGTGTCGGGTTGAGTAGAATCAGGATAGGTCAAGGGTTCGAAATTAGAGACAGGATCACAGGGCATGAGAGAAGGAGGAGAGATGGTAGGTTTCACAAGGGTTTCTACGATAACAGGCTTGTCAACCTGTCCCAACTCACTATTACTGAAGCCATTTCGTAACACAAAAGCATCCCAACAATCATTGTTTAATTTCAATTGATGCATAATGATAATCTTGATTAAAACATGATGGAACAAACTAGAATCAGACTTCTGCCTCTTAAACTGCTTTCCCATCTTGTATAGACTTCTAAGGAGGAAATAGGGCATGTTCAGCGAGAAATCAATGAAGCTCATAAGCAATCACAGGTGATACAAGAAAACCAACCCAAATCTCCCTTCACATGTAATAAACTGTTTCACAATAGCTAACAGATCATGCCATCTAGATTTTAGAGACGAAACATGCATACCTCGGTCGCAATTGGTAATTTTCCTTGAGGTGAACAACAATGACCAGGGAACCTCTTCAACCTTTGCATTCTTGAACCACTTTTTCCCCACAGCTTGTAAACCGGTAGCTTGGCTTATAAATCTTCATTTACCTCAAGTTGCACGTCTCCTATTTTTGCTCTGCAACTGTCGAATGTTAATGCGAACTCTTGAGCAACTCTCAGATTGAAACCCTCAAACTTTTCAATAAACAAACGCCAACCGTTCCTTTCTAAGTCGTCTCTGGCATTGTCAAACGATAACAAGGTTTGGATGCCATTGGGCTCAATCCTCACCAGAGGAGTCATGGCTAACAGAAGGGAATTAACACGGAAATCAGAGGTAGGGTTTGATAGAAAAAACACAGAGCCATAGCCCCGAACAAAACAATGTTGTGACAGTTCGAAATGGTAGGCAGAGGCATTAATCACCATGTGTGGGAAAGAGATCGTGAAGCCCGAGGCCATATAGAGCAATAATATCACGCTGTACCTCATATGATACCTTGGGATATGGGTAGTGTAAGGATGTATGTGCTTGTATACCATAGAGCGCACACATTCATGACTTGATTACAAGGTAAAAGTTTCAAATAAACATTGTGTTAATTTTTTTTGTGAATCAAACCCCATTACTATTAATCGAATATTGATGAGTGGAGTTTTTTATTTATTTATGTAACCAAGGCACGTTTAGGACCAAGGAGTTATAAACTAGGAAAACAAAATACGACAATTCGACAATAGACCATATGAACAATTATCCTTTGATAAAAAATCGAAACAAAGTGTGAATTCCAACAACAAGTTTTCATGCTTACAGTCATGAAAACAAAAATCGAAAGGAAGGTATGTAAAAAGAGACAAGTGATAAGTGTCATTGCTCATGACGAGTAATAAAAAATTAGAGATGCTGTGTAGGCCGCTTGTAAAAATATAAATTATATCATTGCTGCCAACAAATGGTTGCACCATTCTTTCATTAAGATCTCCTTCCTCATTTAAGTTTTTGAATGGTAATTTAACACATGCTTAAAACTCAACCAAGTCTTTAAAAGTTCATTTTCGAATCAAGTGGTATCAAAGCAGGTTGACAGTTGGTTTTTTGAGTTTGCATGATTACTAGGGAAAAACTAAGTCATGGTGAAGGTGAGCTTGTAGAAGGAGATCTTGAGATTGGATCAAGAAAAAGGGCATCTCAAAGTGAGAAGATGGCATCTGAAGAAGGAATGTCTCGGAATGAGATAGAGTTTCAAAATACTTTCTTCGCCATGTCAGAGATGGTAAAGGTTTTATATGATGATTAATTGGAATGGAAGAGGCCTTTCCGAGGGGAATCGTCAAAACAAGACAAAAGTGAAGAAGGATAGGACCCTCCTAAACCTCCTCCTTCACTTCCTTCATCTCCATATTCTTCTTCTTCAAATACAAATTCAACTTATACCGCAAGAAAACATTCTCATAAACATAAGCATGATATACCATTACTTAATCTTGATGTAAAATTTGAATTGCCCATGTATGATGGTGAAGTCAATGCTGGGAGGCTTGATAACTGGGTCAGACAAATGGAATTTTATTGCAGTGTGCAACAAATCAAATACAAGGCAACCCAAATCAAATTGACATTTCTTTGTCTTGCAGACACATCACTCATCTGGTGGCAGAGTAGTTTGCAACATGGTATGCAACAAGTTGTTAATGTATTTCGATCATGGAAAGATTTGTTTTTTGCACTTAGAAAGCAGTTTATCCTTTGGGTTATAAGGAAAATGATTTAATTGAATGGAAAAGTCTTAAACTAAGAAAAGGATAAACGGTGAAAGAATACATAGATGCATTTCGTAAGATGGCATTAATGTTAAATATTCCATTACATACACAAGAAACTCTTATGAAGCATATAGAAGGTTTACCTACACATATTCGTAACACTGTATTTATGTTTGGACTTACTAATATTGATGAGGTTTCTATCAAAGCAACGTATATTGAAGCAGGGAAAACAAGAATTGGTGTATCAGGGGAATCGTCTTCAAGGAAATAAGACAAAATAAAAGGGAATGGAAATAAAGCAGGTTCAATGACTATGAAGGAAGAGAAGCTCTCTTACACGCATTGCAAGAAAGAAGGACATGATGATGACCATTGTTGGCAATTTCATCCAGATAAGAGACCGAAGTGGTTCAAAGAGAGGAAAGGGAGGAAAATAGTTGCAACAACAACATAACCAACATACTTGGGAAATGATTCAGGTGACCAGACTAAGATCACATTAGTTGGTTTGACAAGTAAAATTGGTGATGGATATGATTCTAGAAGTAAATTTTTTCATATAAGGGTCATAATGAAACATACTAAGATCGATACATTGATAGATAGTGGATGTCAATCTAACTTAATTTCAAAGGAAGTGGTTAAGAAATTAATAATAAACACTAAGATGCATCACAAACCCTATTCACTAAATTGGATAAGCAAAGATCATAAATTTCCCATAACAAAGCAATGTATCATAAAATTTTCAATTACATCTAAGTATGTGGATGAAGTAACATGTGATGTGGTGCCACTAGAAACATGTGGAATGGTCTTAGGTAGCCCTTATTTATATGATCACAAATTAATCTTCTACAGGGAGCATAATCAATATCACTTGTTTAAGAAAGGAAATGAATATGTTGTACATGCTCATCACATAAAAACAAATCAATCTCTTTTAACAATGGAACAATTAAAGAAGGAAGCTTATGCAAGAAATACACCTATAATTGTGCCAAGTAAAGCAGTTGATCTTAAGAATGAACATGAGATGGTTGTACGATGGGAATTGAATCATACTTTGCTTCAAGATAAGTTAATGTCGTGCAAGCGAGTCAAACATATTGGTTCAGTTTCTGTCATATTTATGATGTTATCACTGCTAATGTTTTCTACATGGATGGTAGTGGCTTTAGTAAGATGTGAACGATTTCATATGGCTAACAATATGCTTTCAATTATCATGGTTATTATGCAATTAATTATGATGCGACAGGTGCACATGATAGAGTTTAAAGACAAAGAATAAGTGGGGAGGCCTATCCCGCACTTGATGTCTGGTTAATATCCTTTTGGAGGACCAAAAGATCTTAGTGGGGAGGAATGATCCAAAATGGATCCTGAAATGCTAAAAAATCAAAGTTTTCAAATTCTCAAGAAAACGACATTATCGTGAAGTGCTCATCACAATCTTTCCGGTGGTGCAAACAGATCTAAAATCCGAATCTATATGTGAAAGTTATGTTTTTCTAAAGTTATGCACAAACATGTAAAAAGTCAACAGTCAAAGGGTGACGTGGCAGTGGAAGAGTTGGACATGTGGAACTATGTGTGTAGTACATGTGTCAATGATAGCATGACATGTGGCAGATGATGTGGTTTCATATTACTAGTTAAAATCATGCGGCAAATTATTTTATAATGTGGATATATTATGGTTATATTCCCACCATAAAGGTCTCGCGTCCCATATTTTATGGCATAAAAACATGATAAGTTAAATTTTATGATATGGGTGGCACCATTTCCAAGTTTTAATGCCACAACACTAACCATATATTATATGGTTTAAAAAAAATCAAAACAACTTTATTCTAAGAGATTTATACCATGAGATAAGCCACGAATACATTAAAAAGTGGATTGGCTAAAATAAATATTATGTGGTTAGTTAAAATATATATTATATGCCACATAAAACTCTACCATTTATTATATGGGTGGAAAACCACATAAATGTGTGCTCTATTCATTCTATGCCACGACCATACATTACAAGAGGTATATAGTTATTAGTCCCTGCCGTAGGCATAGAGGGACTATAGCGATTGATAAATCGTTGTCCTGGCATTAGCTTGTGTGTTGACCATAAATATTTTCCTATTGTCTATTGTTGGAACAAGGGAAGTGAAAATATCAATTTTTATATAATAAAAAGTATCATGTTTGTCAAGATCTGATTGTACAATGGATTGGAGGTCTTATTACTGCCTTCGCTATTCCCAATGTAAAATATGTTTGCATTTCCAAAGTATTTGGTAGTATATGGTATTTTTGAATCATAAATTTTGTTATGCATTCGTGGAACGTGGATTAATGCTAGCATTAGTTCGAATGTTTCCCTTAGCATTTTCTGATGGGTGGAATAGATTCTCCACGATATTGCTATGTCTGATTTTTTCTTTATTGTTGCGTGCTTCGAGAGAACAGTCCTGCCACGTTGCATCTTTTCTTAAATGCTTGCACAGGCCTATGCCCTTCGATGGTCCTTACTGTCTTAACTGTTTACCTAAGATCTCTGCTAGTCTTAAATGTTTATTGTATAGATGCCTTGCAATACCGTTTTGTTCATGCCCGACATCCCTGCTCTTGTGCTCCATCCTTGTTCTCTTTTTCGTTCCATGATTCTGGTTCTTGTTTGATTCAACTTTGCAAAATTGAGGTCCTGCACTTGCAGTTCAAGCTCTTCGTGGTTGTTCATTGGTTTGTTTTTCTTCAACTTTGCAAGCTGTTGGACCTGTTGGACCTGTTGTTGCGGTTTACATTTTTTTTGGTGCTGAGGTATTCTCATCCTTTGTTGATGGGTATGTTTCCCTGTTCTTGCTGATTTTCAATATTTTGTTCCAGGAAATTTTTGTCTGTGCTCTTAGTTTCTATTCCTGGAAACAATGCGTCTTCATATGGTGGATGTTGCGTCCATAGTTTTTATGAAAATTGCAATGCAGAGGGCTTTACGAAAAGTAGTTTGGAGCTATCATAAGAGGGAACCATCAGGCAGGGTGTAGACACAGTGTATGCTTCTACTCTGTGGGCCAGAAAACCGTGTCTGCCTATTTTCTTTTTGTTGAGTTAAGTTATGGTTTTATTTTTTTGCGGTCTTTCTTCTGTTTGGTTTAGATTCTAGTGTCAGTCTATTTTCTTCTCATCTTCTATGGGAACTAGGGGGGATTCAAGTTGAGAATAAGAAGGTTTAAATATACATACGGGGATTGGTGCACTATTTTGCTTTTCTTTTTTATTTTGCTAGTTTTTATTTTTTGCCTGTGCTTTTCTCTGTTTTGATAGAAACTTAAAGTATCTAGCAAACATCTTCAAAATGACAGTTGAAAAGATGAAAGAGGTATTAAATGTTGTATGAAAAAGATACACAGTCCATTGTACATGACAACATTGACGTGGTTTTTCATAGGAATGGCCTTTTTAGATTGGATGCATTCTCATATATTGTTGGGGATTTCCTTTTCGATACATTCCAGGTTCTATTGCATTTCCAGTATTCATTGACCAAGCTGCGCAATGGATTGATAGATTATTTCTTGGCCTGTTTTAAAAATAGCGATGCTGAGGCTTTGCAGTCCTATGAATACGAACTGGAATCTGAATTTCTTCGGCAATTGCATGGAATACATGATGTGGCTACATATTTTTCAAATATGCGGTTGTCTGCATATCCAGTTCTGCCTGCACATCAGAGGGGACTTTGGGGAGATACATTTTGTATATGGTGGCTGTCTAATTGGCTGAATATATTAGTTGGCATATGGTCATTGACAAGAAAAACAAGATATCTACTATTCAACAAAAATGCATCTGACAATCCATATTGCATCTTGTTCCATGATGTCGATGCCCTCAGTGGCCATTATGAACCACTGCTGTACAAAAAAGGTCCATATGCAATATAGAAGGTCCTTGTATCTACTTGTCTATTATTTGAAAAGACCTTCAATCACAATGGAAACAGATTTTGGATGGCATAGATTGCTATGGTTTACAACTGACAACAAATGTTGTGTCTAGCTGTGGAGATAGTTTGTTTAATGCAATTTTTTGTTTGGTAGAAATCGAGTTCGATGTTTAGTCGCTGCATCTTTACACTGTACAGTCCTTCTGTAATGCAATTATAGGCTACAACGAATACGCTTTTAGGTGCTTGCATCAACACCTTTGCCCATATCTCGTGGGAAATATGCCGACAGTTGGAATTTGGCAGGAATACCTTGTGAACATGGCGCTTCCATATGAAGAAGGGAATATGGAGGGTTGCAGATTCTATTTGCAATGGTTTTCTATGGTATTCAGGGTGAATATCTAGGTTTGGTCGGCCTCGCCAGCTGGCACTGTCCATTCCTGGGTTACCGATTCAAATTACGATCGAACAATTCACATCTTGTCGTTGAAAACAGATACAACACATATCCATTATGAGTCTTTGTTTGGAGATATCAGTAGTTCAGGGTTGAGTGTGCATGCCACCCAAACGACATCGAATCTGCATATGCATGGAATGTTTTTTAGTGAAAATGAGAGTCCTCCCGGTTGTGATATGGGCAGACAGGGCTTGAACAAAAAAAACATGTGCATAATTCATTTCAGTTGTGATGAGGCCATAGAGGGATTAAACAAAAAACGTAGAGTAAGTTATCACAATTTGAAAAAAATTATTCGTCAAATTCGTTTGACTTTTGATAAGCAAATAGAGGCCTTGAACAAAAGACGTAAAATAGTTTTTGAGAAATTGGGTGAGAGAGAAATTCATCCCAATTGCCACCAGGTCATCCCGCCCTTATGCAATAAATGTAGAGTAAGTTACCACAACTTGAAAAAGGTCATGCGTAAGAGAAAAAAATACATTGCTACACTTTCTTTTAGAGAGAAACTCACATATGACAATGTGAAGAAATTTGTTCATAAAAAATAGAACATAAACATGTGCGATTGCATATCCCATAATGGTCATGCAATTGTGGCAGTTCATGGTGTACATGAAAAACAAGAAATAGTTTCTACCCATACTTCCTTGCGAAAAAAAATGCAAGACAGACCTACATGAAAGAAATGAAAGACACTCCTTCCATTGCATGTGCAATTTGTGAACAACTGAATTTTTCAAAAAACAGTAAGTCTTTCACGCCTGATTTGCAAGCAGAATATCTCCGGCTGACAGCCCATGATAAACCATTTTCCAGCGAGAAAGTTTTTCTTCGATGAAAACGATCGCTTGAAAATGGAAAACTTCCACAGTTTGCAACCCCTGATCGGATAAGATGTAATACACCATTAGCAGATGTAAGTTCACTTACGGAAGTTGAGGAGAGACTTGTCTCTCTGCGAATTGCATTTTCTCAAATAAGAACTTGGGGCTATAAGCGACCCCAGATGGGCTTAACAGGATCAATTATTAATGTGCCTGTTCAGCTAGATGTTGTGCAAAAAGCGTTGCCACAGTTCATTAACACTACAATTACAATCGCTGTGGCTTTGAAAAGACACTTGCAATAAAAAAATTCATATCAGATAGGCAAAGTGTGTGTGCATGCTATTATGAAAGCATTAAAGGAATTATGTTCGAGGGCCCTGTACAAAGTAGAGAACATTTGTATAAATGCCAACTGGAACAATGTTCTTGCAGAAGAACATGGAAACTCTACAGAGACTCTCGAAAATCCTAGTGATTCTAATACAAGTGATGAATCAGAGAATGAAACACCTACTAAAACATTGGTCCATGGATTCACTGATTCACAGTGCATTCATGACTTGCAAGATAAAAGTGTCGAAATCGCACCTGGAGAGGGGCAACGTCCACTTGGAATATTCAAGGACAAATTCTCTGAGGAAATGAAGTTTCCAATATTATTCTATGGAGATCCATGTGGCACTGATATTACAAAATGATTCAGTTATCATAAAATAGTCTGATGGGAGCTACTGCATTCAAGCGGTTACTTCTCCTGTCACATAAAAAAATTGTTTTTCAAAACAATGTGCATAATAATAGAGCAAGTTTTGTCCTGCATGTGGGTCCGAATAAGAAAAGGCTAGTTACAAGGAAGAAATTAGTTGGCCAAGGATGTGAAGTACAAAGTAAACCTAGAAAAAATTCTGAAATCTGATATTTGATACATAGATTTCAAGAACATCCGCACCTCTTCTGACTATTTGCAACAAAACATTTTTTTTTTTTTGCAATGATCCCACAATTGGGGCCGCCAACATTTTTCATCACATTTACAAGTGCAGAGCATTGCTGGGATCCATTGGTGGCTGTCGTTTCTAACCTGCATAGTAACAGTAAATGTAAAAAAAAAACCGATACACTGGAAAATAACGACATTGGCTACCTCATAAGAAAAGACCTGGTGACATGTACTCGATACTATAGACATAGAATAAATGATTTGAGACAATTGATATGGCATGATGAAATGTTTTTCGGAAAAATATCAGACTACTTTTTTGTGACTGAATTCCAGAATAGGGGAAACGAGCATGACCATGCATTGTTGTGGATAGAGGGTGCACCAGTCTATGGAGCTGATAAAAATTTAGAGATCGAACAATTTGTGGATAAATACATAACATGCAATACATATCATTTGGAACCAGACCTTGCGAAAGTCCATAGACATTACCATACAAGAAGTTGTAGAAAACGAAAAATCTCGCATTGTAGATACAACTTTCCCGTTCCGCCAATGAGAGATACAAGAATCATAGAGCTAGTTAGTTTAGAGGACAGTGTTGTTGTTGAGAAATCTAAATCCTTGTTTGCATTTCTAGAACAAGGATGATTTGATGAAATGATGAGCTTTGATGCCTTCTTGACACAGGTAAATCTATCAGAAGATGAGTACATCTAAGCCATACAAATAACGCTTAGGCAACCAACACTTTTCCTTAAATGAAAACTCTCCCATATTTGGAACAACAGTTTCTCCAAGGACATGCTAGTTATGTGGAAAACACATACAGATGCACAGTACGTGATGAATGCATATGCTGCAACATCCTACTGCACCTCGTATATGACGAAGATTGACAAATCTATGACATCTGCATTCAGAAAAATACGCAAAGAACATGAAATAAGTCACATTGATGCCATACAAACGATACACACCCTTGGCAATGCATTGCCTAATATTCAACAAATGTCTACTCAACAAGCATTTCACATTGCCCTTTCTTTGCTCCTCACTTGTAGTTCAAGAAAATGTGTCTTCATAAACACATATCCACTTGAAAAACACACATTTATGCTTAAACCAACGGTTTTGCTGCAACAAGGACCTGACAATTCAGAGGGTGTCATATGGCGCTCTATTATTGATTATTACATCTAGCGTCCATCTCCTATTAGGCATATCTGCTTAGCAGAATTCGTATCACATTACAAAAAAAATTGTACACCCATATCAAAAAGAAAAAAACCCTCTATTATACGGTTTTTCAAATACGATAAACATTGTGACTATGAAAACTATTATAGAGAAAAACTGTTGTTGTACGTTCTGTTCCATGAAAACGAAGAGACATTAATACATAACATCTCTACATGGGAGGCTGCGTATGTTGCCTTTGAGACTATAGTGCATATCAATGAAGCTAGATTTACCAACAATGTTAATCCAACATGGGGCGATCTAGAAGTTGCACTTAATGACCTAGAAAACCCTGGCGATCATGATGAGACATTCAAAAACCCAAAAACAACCAGAACTCCTTCCAAGTCCTATGACTTACAAGCGAATTTTCCTCGTCCTCCAGTGACTGAAAGTGAAAAACGTATCAACCTTGTTTTTCAAGTTACAAAACATCCTTTCCTGATTGAAAATAATGAATACCACAGAATAATACATATGTTGAATCGCGAACTCTGAACAATTTTAAAGGACATTGCCCTTAAAAAACGGTTGAACATGAATAGTCCTGTGCACATGTTCCTTATAGGTGGAGTAGGAACATGCAAGACATTCACAACTAAAGCATTGTTCCAAATTCTTATATGAATCTATGATTCAAACAATTGCTCTGATCCTATGAAACCAAAGGTTCTAATAGTTGCATACATAGGAAAAGATGCATACAATGCTGGTGGAACAACAATCTACTCTGCATTTTAAATGGCTTTTAACAAGTCATAGTTTCTTCCACTTAGCAAGGAAATGTTGGATACATTATCTAAGATTTACGAGAAACTCCAACTTGTCTTTATAGATGAAGCATCTTTGATTGGCAGCCGGTTCTTGTATTCCATTGACAGCCGGCTAAGAAGCATAAAACATGTGCATACCAAATACTTTGGAAACATTGACATGATCTTTTGTGGCGATCTTTACCAGGTACAACCCATCCAATATTCTTTGATATTTGAAAAACCTATCGTTAACATGGAAACAATGACCCATGAATTTTGGAGAGACAATATTAAATGCTTTGAGTTGCATAGTACAATGCGCTAGATAGATGAAACATTCATTGAAATTTTGAATAGAATGCGCACAAACAACCAAACATATGATGACTTGACCTATATCAATTTGAGGTGCTTACGGCCTGCACCAACAGATCCAACGTTCCCCTACCTGCTCTACATAAATAAGGATGTTGCAAAGAATAATAGCCACATGTTGTCGCTCATGCCTGGCGATGATATCATCATCAATTCGATTGACTTGGAAGAAGACAACCATGGAAATGTCCCACGTCATGAACATTCAGTCACTTTACCTTTGCACCTTGCACTGAAATTAGAAATGCTAGTTGAAATATATGCCTGTAACTATGATTCACAGGATGGCTTGGTGAATGGTGCAGATGGAATACTGAAAGGCTATATGAAGACAAAAAAAGTAGATGTCCTTTGGATTAAGTTCCATGAACCGCATATAGGAAATCGACAAGCAAGCAAGTTTTCTTATCTATATAATTCAAACAATGCGAGCGATTGGACTCCTATTTTGCGAATATCAAAGCCAGTATCGACGTCAACAAAGAGAGGTCGAATGAAGATTCACAAACAGTTTCTGATTAAACTTGCATGTGCACGTATAGTCCACAGATCACAAGGACTAACACTTGATAATGTTTCATTTCAACCTGCTGGAATTCAGACACATGGACTTGTATACACAGCACTGTCCCGTGTCAGAAGCATAGACTCGTATTTACTAAGTCCTCTGACAAAAGATAACTTCAAAGTGAAACAAAAAGTTGATATTCAGATGGAATGACTTAAGACCACAACAGTTTTGTAGATATATAGTGAACATCTTCCTCAAGAGATTCTCGTGCAGAAGAACGGAAAAAGAATTGTAGGGTAGGCAGAGCAACCCAAAATTTACCATCAAAACATGGATCTTGACGCTGATCTGGAAAGCATATTTTGCAACCTTGATCAGCCCGCACACGCAATTCAACATGCCTGCTGAATGGACATGGTTGGTACCAAAATTTTTGACGAAGATGAATACTTCATATTCTAGAGCGTTGTTTTTGAATTCGAATAAAAAAAATTAATCATTGAAAAAAGAGATGTAAAAAATAAGAAAAGAAAACATCGTTCAGAAATTGACCTTGCCAATATGCACGCATCCAAAATCTCTGAACTTCATAGGGAAAACCGAGATGCTCTTCATGATTCTGTTGCATTCATTGAAGCTGAAAATTCCAGACTAAAGAACCGGATTAAGGAATTAGAGGAAGCTTTGTTTCCTATGCCATTGCTTGGCAGTTCCTTGGAAATATCCATGCCTGCGACTACGTGCACCCCTGCAACAAATCTAAAAGGGTCCTCTAGCTTCCTTGCATCCTGTAGAGGATATGTGGAGAAAAATATCAACAAAAGAATAGAACTGATTGCCAAGGCCTAGGAAACATCACATAATATGGATTCCCTGGGGAGCAGGGACATAAATTGCTCCTACTTCTGCAGATGAATTTAAAGAATGAAGAAACTTTCTATGTGCACTCGGTCATCCCTTTCTCCTTTCATGTTAACAACATTCCAGAGATAAGAAGAAGACAACATGATCTCCCATCCAAAAAAAGGCTCACTCAATTAGAAGCATGCTGGAAACAGAAAGAAAAGAACCTGTACCTAATCGTGCAATCGTGTGAGCAAGCAATATCAAAGAAATAAACATTATTCACAAAGCTCACCAAAATAGACTTAGCAGGAAAGACAAATGGATTCCAGGACCCCAGCTTAATCCTCAACTCACTGACATTAACCAAGCAAGATTTTGATCAACACGTTGATAATTTGAAGGCCTTGTCTTTAGAATTTTTTTACAAAATTGTTGAATATCATGAAGAAGAGGTGGAAAACTGGCTAGTCGGGTATTCTCTACAGAATGGAGACATTCATGAAGGTCTGTGTAAACTTTCAATTGATCTAAGCGAATTAGAAAATGAAGTTTTCAACATTCGAATCCGCCATGAAAACAACTTCGCCCCCTTGAGAAGCTATATTGAAGAGAACTTGAAGTGGATCAACCACGAAATCCAACAGGCAAATGCATAGATCCTCTGTGTATCAATCCAGTTATTGAAGCGGGCTGCCCACAAAAACCAGCAGGGAAAGGCATGACCAACCAAACACAAAAATTACTTATACGTACCATCCCTGTAAGTGTATAGTGATAGTCCTTTCTTTATCAATCCAATTATTCCTTTTCTGAGTAGAAATCTATAGGCAAAAACTGATTTTCCCATTTCTACTTTTCAGGTATTACATTCTAGCGTGTCCAACTTCTTTCCACACTCCTATTTCTTGTACATATTTCTGTTATGGTCCACGGGAGCCCCAATCCTAGTCTATATGAAAAACGCATTTACATTTCCAAGGATATGTAACAAACTATTATTTTTTTCATATATTCCAAATAAAACTATTCTTTTGTCTCCTTATATATTTATGTCTTCCTGGATTTTTTATCTTCAGCTATGCTGAATGTGAAGTCATTATGTTTATTTTATCTCTATTCTCTTTTTTCTTTTTCAAAATAAAGTATGACATAAATCACTCACTCAAGTTCGACATATCATATTTCACACATATATATGTTTCTTTAAATTTCCAGGAATATGTAACACGTTTCATTTTTTTCCAATTTTCAGCCCACCAACTCGACAACCCGCGCTCCAAAAAATGCCTAAGTATGTAATATGGGCTCCGTCACACTATATAGAATGAGGGCTCCATACATGATCTATAAAAGTACATATTTTGTATGTATAAAAGTAAATATCTACTTTAAAAAATTATGTTTTTTCTATGTACAATTTATGCTCTCCAGGAACCTATAGTTTGATACATTCCAATTTCTTGTATCCACAAGCCCCTGTTTTAAAGAAAACTAATTCGTGAATGCTATTTATTTGGTCCTTCTGTCCACCACCCTGTGTAACAAACATTGGTACTATATTTTTTTTTTACATTTGTCCAGCACCATGTGTAAAACCTATGTAAAGAAAATTAATTCTTGAATGTTAAATTTTTGGGACACGAGCCCCTTGAAATTCAAATGGTCTGCAGGTCCCATTATCAATTTGTACATCATGGAACTCTCGGTGCTATTTGAAGGTCATGGAACAACATAAACCATCTTTTCAGG
Organism: Picea abies; assembly: GCA_900067695.1. Classification (NCBI taxonomy): domain Eukaryota; kingdom Viridiplantae; phylum Streptophyta; class Pinopsida; order Pinales; family Pinaceae; genus Picea; species Picea abies. The sequence continues at coordinate 358 of CBVK0100043657.1, read as the reverse complement.
TCCCCAGCCCGAGAACCCACGATCCAAAAACTGGCTAAGTATAAAGAGGGTTCCATCTATGCTCTAATTCAGGAAGGCTAGTTTTCCTCCTGCTTTTATGTGTTCCTAGATTTTTCATTTTCAGAATGGACTATGACATAAATCACTTACTCGAATTTCAGATATCATATTTCACTTATATATATATATATATATATATATATATATATATATATTTATATGTTTCTTTAAATTTTCAGCAATATGTAACACATTTTATTATTTTTTTTATATAAATGTCGTAAAATTGTGTTCACTACTTTATTTCTACTCAAACATAAAGAGACTGTCATTTCTTGCATCTTTGCAACATGTCCTG
>CBVK0100043656.1:14270-32630 GCA_900067695.1 Picea abies | reverse complement strand
GCTCTTCCGATCTCACCATGGATAAATTACAATAAGAGAATCTTTAGCTTCTACAACAATTGGAAGATAAGAAGACTATGGACATGCATCTTCATGATGATAATGTAGTCCTCCAAGCAAAGGTGAATTCCCTTCAAAGGTTGGTTGACGATATGACCAAATCCAACTGCAACCTTAGGGAACAATTGAAGCAACATAAGAGGCATAAGACAAAATCTTCACAGAAAGAAGGGGAAGCTTCTAAAGCTGATCCTCCTTAACAAGCTTAGTCATGAGGGGAAATTAATTTTTGTTTGAAGTGGGACCTGCAAAATATTAGGTGTGGGGGTAATGTTGGGCCCACGATATGATTAAACAAATGATGATAATTAGATCCTTTTTGGCCAAATGTGTATATGTATTTTCCTGTTTTGAAGAGTTTTGGAGGATTTTTGTGATAAATCGACGTGGTTCTTACTAGGTATGTAAGATTTATGTTTTACGATGCCTTTGAGTATAATTCAACATGTTTTAATGATTTCAGGAAACTAATTCGCATTATATGTGTCACAGGGAAAAATCCCAGGTTGTTTTTGCATCCGACACTCTATCTAGTACTCCATCTGACACTCCGTCTGGTACTCCATCCGACACTGTGTCTTGCACTAAAACCATGGGCATTTTGGAGGTTATCATATTAACGACCAACGATGGGAGAATCAGAGACATGGGTTTTCTTTTTGCTCATGGCCTCCAACTATTGAGCTTCTAACAAATCAGATTAGGTTTTTATGTTGGGCGTTTATTGGCTCGCCTTGTTTCTAGAAGACATCGGTGGTTAATATGCATTGAATGCGATTTGTTTTTTTAGAGGAGGTCGACCCTTCCAATGGTCGACCTCTCATCTTGTAAATCTATAAATACCATGTCAATGGTCAGAAAAATAGTTAGAGAAGAGAGAAAAGGATACTTCAGCTCTATTTTGCCATTTTCAGACATATTTTGCTAAAACTATGTAAAACTCCATTTTTCATTTTAATGTTGAATTCGTGTTGCTTGAGCTCATGATTTATCATTGAGGAGTAGCCATGATATGCTTGGGGGGCCACCATCAATCTGGGTGAATATTTAGTCAATTAGTTTATGAATTCATACAGTGTAATCGTCATTCCTTTTGTTTCTTGTACATGAGTTTTATTCTCTTTATTTTATGTGTAAATTGTTGTTCATAATTTTATGGAGGCTAGTGTTAATATGCAATGATCTTTTAGTTGATAGGAAATGAACTTGCAAGTTCTTAGCTACTAACCATGTGTATAATTAGATGATAGTTAGATTTTTCATATGTTGAAATAGAGTTTAAAAACAGAGTTAAAACATAATAGTTAGTTTATGGTTTCTTTGACAAGCTTTGGTGGATGGATAGTTGTTAGTTTTAGTTTTCATTTTCAGTTTGATTATCTAATTGTTGTTTATTTTTTCTTATCTAGTTGTTAGTTAGTTTGCTTATTTAATTTCTTGTCATATGCTGAAATAGAAATAGGATTTAATTTATGTTTTATGAGTATTTTCCATTTGCAATTTAATTCGTTAAAATAGAATTAGTTTAGTTTATTTCATGCAATTTCCTTTTCTAGATCTAGGTTGAAATTTCAATTTGAAGTTGATTATTGATTTTAGTTTTCAGTTATGAATCTAAGTATTATGAATTTTCGTAATTAGCATAGAATGCAATTGAATTAAATAGAATAGTGTTTTTGTATTGTTGATGATTAATGCATAGATTGAATAATCACATGGATATGCAGGGTAATTGATGTTGCTTCTATAATGGCTAAGTTCTCAGAGGATTGTTTGATTCACACTTTTCACTTTGCTATCGAAGTCAATATTGAGTTTATCCCTCTTGAGTTATCATTAATTTTTAAATTCCATCGTGATATTATAATACACCGTAGACATAACCATCAACACTATATTTGAGTTTTCTTGCTTTTGTAGATTAGAGAATAGTCCTCTTGCTTTGGTAGAATAAAAAATAGTTTTATTTTCATAGATTAAAGAGTAGTTGTTGATTACTTTTATTGTCATGATGCTTTGAATTTAGTAGGTTAATATTTCCTTTTATTAGAAGTAATTGTGAAGTTTAATTTAAGAATATAGTTCACTTGCTTATTATCTTGATTAGTTGCTTATTGAGTAATATTGATTAGTTTACTTGTTGTAGAAGATATCATAGGTCAATTAGTTGATTGCTTGCTTGTTACTTACTTTGATAGGGTAGTTGCTTGATTGCTTATTTTCTTTGATAGGGTAGTTGCTTGCTTGTTTACTTGCTTTAATAGGATAGTTTCTTATTGAATTTGAGTAGGTTAATTAAAGTAGTTTGTTGTTGTTATTGATTATTAGGCGGATAATTTGTTTTTTCTTATGGTCATGATTAAGTTAGTTTTCTTTAAGTAGGGTTTTCATTTTCTTTCTTAGGACTATCCATAGATCCTTTGTTCAAAAGTTACTTAGGGTAAATAGTTTAAGTTTCTTAGTAGGGTTTGATCATTAATAGCCTTTGCTTGAATAGATTAGTTCTCAGATAGCCCATTTTCTTAGTTAGACTATACTACCTCTAGCCTTTCTGCCTTGGCACATATAGTGCTACAACTCTAATTTTACTTACCCCGGGTTGATAATTTAATTGAGGGTTTTTAGTGCATATAGAACACCCATCAGGGATTAAAACTGAGGATGTTATATTCCCTTCCCCCTTATTTTTTCACTGTCTTCAGTGCACAACACCCTACATGTGTAATTTCATTTTACAATTATGTATCCCTAACCATTAATCAACACATAATCTCTCTAGCTCAAAATCACATAGGCATTCCAACTTAAACAAAATTGCATAGGCACTCTGGACCCACCACAAATACCTAGGCACTTTGACCCCCCAAAAAATCATAAATACATAGGAATTTTGGCCCCAAAATGTAGATAGAAAGGCACCCTAGCCCAAAGCATATATATAAATAAGCACTATGCCCCAAAACATATACTTAAACCTCTAGAATTCTCCTACAACTATCTTGAATTCCAAAACTCTCTTCCTCTTGTGTTGCCCAACCCAAGGAATGTACCATTCGTTTATTAGGGATAACATAAGGAATGTTCCCCCTTCACTACTCACAGTCCTCCAGGCTACACCATTCGTTTATTAGGGTCTCTCTGGCACAAGTAACCAGGAATCTCACTATTAGGATATCAAGGGACTCACTGCTAGGAAGAAATACCAGGAATAACTAGGAACAACCTTACTGTTGCAGTGCAACTCACCCAAGAGTTCACTCTTCATGCCTAACAACATGGTTATTCGACAATGCAACTCACACAGGAGTTCACTCTTCAGGCCTGACAACCTAGTTCTTCTTTTTTTACTCACCCTCTAGGCTTAGGCATCCCTTTCACTTTTATGTATTTCCTCAGGCAATCCATAATTTTCCAAGGTGTTCTCACGAAGACAAATTCCAACTTGTTGCTACACTTCCACTAGAAATATATAACCTATGGCAACCATCACTTCTGCATCATATGCATACAATCAATATGATACATTGTCATACAATTTTCACTATAAAGTTTCAAATCTATTTTACATAGGAAAACAAAGTTTCCTAAACATGATTTTTCTTCTCATAGTTGTTTTCCTCTTGTAGTAGTAGATATCAGTTTTTCGTATGGGCTTAAATATCTTCCATAAACAATACCATTTCCCCTGCAATTTTCTCAATTTTCAAGTAGCCAAACAAATTGTTAGCATATCATAACAATTTTCAATTATTAATTTCTCAAATCCGTTTATACAGGAAAATAAATATTCCCATGCATGAGATTTATGATCTTTATGTTTGGTTCTTGAATCTATATATATTAGTCTTCCTTATGGGCTTACGTAATTTCCATATCCAAGGCCATTCTACCTGCAATTTCTTCAACTTTCAATCATTCAAACAAATTGTTAGCATATCATAACAATTTTCAATTATTAATTTCTCAAATATGTTTATATAGGAAAATAAATATTCCCACACATGAGATTTTTTCTCTTTATGTTTGGCTATTGTAGTTGTATATATTAGTCTTTCTTATGGGTTTACATCATTGCCATATCCAAGACCATTCTACCTGCAATTTCCTTAATTTTCTTGCAGCCAAACAAGATTGTTATCACTCATGCACATTTTTAATAGTTCATGAAATGATCTCAGAATTGTAATTTACCAACAATTCAATCATTTCCATCCATTATTCACATTAAAATGGAATTCGACCATTAATAATATTATCTATAATGAAACTATCATTCATTGTACATGCATTACTAACACACACAACTTTTCATAATGCAATCAAACTTTACTAATAAATAAAACCAATGTGCCAATAATCATGGCCACATCCACGCAATGCATCCTTGCATTGACCCTGGAATACCATATGTTCATGTCATGTATTTCACCATGTGATTTGGAAGGTATGTTCCAACCCTCAATACATCATCCAAATGCATCCCCAAAACCCATCCGATCATTTGGATACCTTCCTCTTCAACCCATACACAACACTAGGAACATCATCCTTTAGTGTTGTTCAGTGTAGGCGAAAAATTTGCAGTCCAAACATCAGTTATATAGGGGAAAACCCTTATGCACTTGGATGGAACTATATTCTTTCCATATCCAATCTCATCATGTCCTCACACATGACCATCACTAATGGAATTCATTCCTACAACATGAGTAATGTCTCCTGACTTAACTTGGTTATGATCTAATAACCAACATAACACAATATGCAATTAAATTTCCCACAAATGCATTCAAGCAACAGATAATATTTGCATACTCAAAGCCTCTTTCCTTCAATTCAAATATTGAGATTCAGCTGAAAAAATTATTACCTCAATTCCCTGCGGCATTTACACATCATAACAACCCCAAATGCATACTTGCATGGTTGTTATCAATTTACTTGATGTTTCATGATCAACTAGTACTTTGTAGAATCTCACAAGCTCCCTTCACCAACCTCTTAATTGAGATTTCCACCATCATCATTTGTCTTCATATGGATGGATACCATAAGCAACAATATCATCATGCTATAATAATTTTTCCTGGATACACAAGCCATCATTATTCATACTCATATATCATGACATCATTATTCACACATAGAAATAGACCATTCTCAGTCTACAAGCATGCCACATGCATTTTTAGGCATGTCCACATGTACAAATGCACATCACTATGCATTAAGAATTAATTTTATCATGCCTATTTCATGTACATACACTCTATCTGTATTGTATGCATCACGAATCAACTCCATCGTGCACTCCAATCCATATCTATTTCAGATTTAATTCAACTATTTGGTTGTTGTTGATGGTGGTCCTTGAATTTCTTTAGAACCTTTCTACCCTGTGCATTGTCATTCTACTCAATCATGAACTATTGGCCCCTATTTTAAACCTTATGGCCAAGCCCCACTTGGCCATTCTGCATTTCCAGCCACTAGATCCACTAGTGTTGTCATCTCACAGGTGCTTCCTTTTATGCAGAGAAAACTTGTCCCAACATATTTTGGCTATAATTCTCAATATCCATAGTGTTGTAACATGCACTACTCCAATTGAATATTAGCACTACAATCTAATTATCCACTCCCCATTTTCTTGACCCAACCGATCTTGAAATATCATTATCATTGATTGACATTTCAACATTCTGAAATATTATTTTATGCCATCTTTACTAGTATCTTTTGTTATCCATGTATTTTCTCAATTTTTAAATAACACTCTTTAATAATATGTATTGTTATCCTCTACTCTTCCTTAGATCTTTTCCAACCTTGCATCACATGTTCTACAAATATGCACTTTCTTTTGCATCTCGTTGATGCTTCAGCCAACTATACAAGCTTGAACTGCTTCCATGTCCAATGGAATTTGGGATTAATCTAGGACCGAACCACACAATTCTGAATTGTGGAACCTTACCCCCTTTTAGAAATCCCTCACACACCACTCTCTGCTAGATTTCTCCTTTTCTTATTAATCAATGCCTTATTAAAAATCTCAACCTCTTTTTACCTTTCCAAGCTACTACACCTCAAACGTGACTCTATACTCATGCATAGGTACTATAATGAGTTTCAATACACCTCCTTACCCAAAAATCACCCTGTCACTTAGATCTATCATCTGGGAAATTTTCTCCAAAATTTGACATTATTAAATATTCATATTGTGTAATCACATAGTTCATTGGAATCCAATTCCACTTTCTCTTGCAATTTAGGGAGAAACATAATTCTCCTCTAGCGAAATTAGACCCTATATCATGATATCCTATGGATTACCTTTCCCATTACCATATTCATGCTTCAATATGATTTATGAGCCAAGTGTTATGACCTCCTTAAATTTCCATTCTACTCAATCGTGTCCTTCAAGTCCACCAGAAACCTTCCTTCTGATTCCATGAGAATTTTTTGGATCAAAACTAATTTATGAGTGGATATATGGATTCCCCTATCCAATATATTTACAATGAATGCTTTTTTTCTCAATTCTGAGCACTGAGCATAAGTTATAGGCAATTGAATATTGTCAATTTAACCCTTTTGTAAACCTTTCTCCATTGTGTAAATAATCTCAAACACCCAATTTTTCCACTCACAAAGGAAAACCTGTCAGGAACCAAGAACATTTTTCTACATGACACATATAATACTTTTAACTTTTAATCCATATAAACTCTTATATTTTCAAACTGATGCTCTAGTCAAAATATGTAACAATCTGAAAATGATAACTTTTCCCCTTTGGACTTTCTTCTGGCTTAGCAATTTTATCCTTGTTCACACATCCCTTCACCAATTCCTTTGGGGTTTTGATATAATATAAATTGGGTATTCCCATCACTACCTTTTGAATGATATATCAAAATTTCACCCTTAACCAGGATTTGAACTGTTAGTTACGGCCTGTAGAAGTTTTTTATTGTTTTACATTTTTATCCCTATATGCTACATGTGTCTTCTTTCTCTTCCTGCACACTTTTACATACCTAGATTCCAAATATGGCTCCAAAACTATCTTCTATGGTTTAATATATTTCTATAGACTACTCAACTGCCCAAAATAGACTTATGATCTATGAGTTATGTCCTCTGGAACTAAACTAGTGCCGAAACTTTACCTTAACTGTTTCGGTTGTAACTTTCTCATACGAGCTTCGTTTTGCGAAAAAAATAGCTTGTTGGAAAAATATCCTCAAGATATTTTATTTAAGCTATAGAGACTCTAGCATCAACAATTAGAACTCTTAAAAAAAAATTTAGTTCCTGTTGATGTTTGAATCTGTTAAGACTGAAATGACAACCTCACGAGGATATTTAATCCCCCTGCATTTTTTAAGAGGTGGTACTCCCTTGTAAATTTTTCAAATGTTTTAAAACATAAATTGTATTATGCCAACAAGAAAAACCCAAATCTTTATCGCTCAAAGAAATTTAAAATATCATAAAATAAAACAGTTCTTGGGAAATGGACCATGAACCTTAAACATCACATTTGTTGGAAATTAATAAACTATAGAAAATAACAGAAACTCTCACATCCATCACAGTTTTAGATCTTTCTGATCACATTCAAAATAAAAAGGGAAAATGGTCCATAGTGCAAGATAAATTTGAAAGAGTATTTCTTATTGAGATCAAAAATAAGAGTTTGATAAGTCAACTTCAAATATATTATACTTAGAACTCATAGTTACAAGATATAATCTAAATCAACTCCAAAATAGTTCTGTAGAATTTCTAAAAAATGATATGAGTCTTTTACAGTCTTATAAAATTAAATGCATTCATCCACAAATGGATTGGGATTGGGGCTCCCGTGGACCATTAAATACATATGATAAAGATGAAGAATAAGATGGTAAAATGGAACAGGGCGTGAGCAACAAGATCTGGACAAAAGACAAAAAAGAAGTTATCAGAATTCAGTTGTATTCTTCCAATGAAAGAATGAATACAATTGGAAGAACTCTGAGAAATGAATAAAATGTGATTAGTATAGACTTACTATGATGGAATCTCTCCTTTTACTTTGATGTTGTCGGTGTCCTTTTATCCTCCTTGCTGACGATTTCCGGACCAATACTAACTCCGTTTTTTTATTTTCCTTGGTAATCTTGATTAGAGATTTTTTAAATCATTCTTCTAGTAATCCTTCATTGGAGACACATTTATCTCATGTTTAATTTTAACATCAAATAACTCACCTTCCAAATCTTTTAAGTCATGTGAAATATTGTGAATTGATTCCTCAATATCTTGATTTTTGTTTACATAATCTACTAGCCAATTTTCCATCTCTCTTTCATCATATTCAATTTACTATTGAAATTTTCAGCTGAAATGATTTTCAATATGTCCACGTGTTCTTCAAATTGTTGCTTCTTCATGAATATAGAATTCATGATTAATATTGATTCTTGTACTTCTCCAGTGTTTCCTACCAATTCTATACCTGCGAGTTTTCTGAATAACATTTCCTTTTTATTTACAATTTCATTGCAAGTGTGCATAATATACTTAAAATTGATTGTCTTTTTGATCCAGAATGCTTTCAATTGTTTCATTCTGGATGAAGAGGGAAAGTATTCTTCCCTTGTTTTAAGCTCAATCATTTTGGAAACTTTGATTACAAATGGTTTAATGACATCTTTGTAAAACCCTTCCTCATGTTTATAATCTTCTTGAAGGAATTCATTATAAGCATTTAATCAAGATCCAAAAGAAATAATATTAACAGATACATGTCATGCCTCCATGATAAGTGACATTCTTCTTTTATATTTTCCTTAACAAATTTTCTGAAAGCCAATAACAAACTTGACAACCCCTTCAACTTCAAATTAGGTGTTCCTTTCTTCGCAATAGCTAATGGGCTTGCAAGAATAGGGGGAGGCATCAAGGTGGATTCAAGTTATCTTACTTTTTCTTTCAATGTCCTAGGGGTATGTGAGGACATTGAGGTTTTCTTGATTGACTTTCCACATATCAGCATTCTCATGGACATAGTAGTGATAGACAATCTATATGCTTGGGGGATGCTTTTATCTAGGTGTTGGTATACTTCTCTTGGGGGATTCCTTAGCATGGATATCACCCATGCACACATTCCTATGGGAGATGGAACTTTTCAGATACTATACAATCGAGAGAAAGTTGATAGACATGTGATGGATCCTGATGGTCCTAATTATGCCAATGAATTTAATTATGATGTACTCCCACAGACCATTGAGTATGATCCATCTGAGTTAACTTTTATGCAGGAAGACTCCATAGACACACTTCCTCCATGGACAGATCAATACAAAGAAAAAATTGAAAAATGCCATGGGAAGGAGCCAAGGTCTATCCAAATTTTGAATAAGGAAGGTGAGAAACATGAATAAATATCCAAAGACACATTCCACACAGAGCCTCCATGAGATAAGAATGCACCTTGCATCGATTTAAATGAACGAGGTCTTGTGCTCATGTGGTAAAAAAGAAAGGGCAAGCCCAGATATGACAAAGAAGACAACAATTCTTGTCTTGGCCCTTATATAATCAATAAGAAGTCTGACAAAGAAAGGTACTATATGACAACATTATACGAGAGAAATATGCCACTACCAGTAGACATGTCTCTTCTCCAATTGTTACGAGGAAAATCTCTCTATGGTATGGGGTAAACCACAACAGATGGAATGACATACAAAATCAACTCTAATCTCAAGTATGTTATATAAATGAAATGATAACAAGACAAGGCCAAGAGCTTACCTCTTCCGGATGTCCAATGAAGACCATCATTGAGCACGCAACTCAAAGATTTATACCTGTAAATTGTCTTCAAAAATCAAGATACACAAGAATATGGTGATAATATATAATGTTAGCATATATATTAGCATAATCCATTAACATTCATTACAAACACTCCCATGGAATAATAATTCAAATATTTGCAAGATATCAATTGGACGAGAAAAGAGTATTCTATTAAAATAATAAACAGAATTATATAGGTGACAAAATTATGTAATGACACATCTCGGAACTGAGAAACTAAGTCCCTCTAGCTGGTCCTCCACCACTTCAATCCTCCACCAAAAACAATCTCATATAAAGGAGGCAATGAGGTTCTCCATGACAAAGAAGGAAGAGCTTGGGGGTTGAACAATGAGTTCATACTTTCAAGGATAAAGGGATGGAGACTCAATATGAAGTGAAATTTCTCCAAAGTATCTTTGCTCTCAAAGTTGAATTCTCTCCTATTTTCCAAGGATTGGATATGGCTCAATTTAAATCCTTCAAATGGAACTGAAGGGCTGAGTTGGAGTGTTTCCAGTATGTGGAAGTTCAAGGATCATGGATCTCGTGACATGGCATGGAAACCTGACATAATTTTTAATTTTGAGCACCAAACCCGATGTGCGTGGGTTGTAGTGGAGAAACCTGCATATACACATGTTTTCTAATTGATAGAGCATGTATATGTGGAAAAATATTCTTTTTTAGATTTGGAAGGTAAAAAAGGGGACTTCAAGTATGCATAGGGAAATGGAACGGCCAACCAAGAAAGTTGCATGGGGTGAGGCAAAATTTGTTGTAACACCAACCTCACATCTAGGTCACGTGACTTCTTCAGGGCCCGTGCCCCAGGTAAGTAGGCAAGTCATTTTGATTCCGTATTTTCATCTTGATTGCTCATACTAGTTTATATGCATTTCATTTTCATTTTTCTCTACTTGCACTATTGATTTCATGTTTAGTTTAGAATTTTTGAAAAAATGTCAAAATTTTATTTTCTAGATTAGTTGGTTTTGATTATGCTCATATGAGAACAAGGATGAGTAGGCCATCCTACACTTGACAATTTGATTTTTCCTTGCAGGCATAGGTCTACCAGGAGATGTTGTGGTTCTTATGCACTCTACAACAAGCACATGTCCCCAAGTAGGAGCCATATGTTATCCACATTTTGTGGATAACTAAGGAGATTACATCTTGAGGCCCTCAAGTTGTAGATATGGAGTGTCGAGAGACCACATGACCAAAAATACCCTTTTTCACAGATGGGAATCCCACTCACCACCACATATGGTCATGGGTTTGCAGATGGCATCCACCACACCAGCTAGATTTCATAAGGAAGTGGGCCTTGCTCCGTGAGGTACAAGTCATTATTATGGTGAGAATCAATTCAATATTTAAGCCATTTGATTATGTTGTATCTTAGATTTCTCTATGATATTTTCTTGGACATTATGCATTTTTCCCTTCTTCACCTTGGTGGTTGACATTGTTCCCTAGTAAGTGGTCTTCCTTGGGGATGGGTTTGCTACTAGGAACTCCCTTAATGAGCCATCATACCATTCCCAAACATACTTACCACTTTCCATCATTATTCCCCTCCATTTCCTTATATCTTGGGATTTTAGTGTGTATTGACCCAAGAAGGGGTTTTCCCTCATTCTATGGGACGAAGGGGCTGAAGTCCCTGAGGGGTTGATGTTGGGTAAAAGTTAAAAGACTTGTATAAACCTTCCTTATGCTTCGCCCAAGGATCACCCAAGAAAGCAATGAAACAATTATCTTTGAGTAAAGGGGACCCACAATATAATAAAGAATGCTTAAAAGGTTAGTTGAAGGATAGGAGGTCTCATCACAAGCTGGCCTATAATGTCCATGAATATCTAGTGGTATGACATAGCCATTATCTGGTCACCAAACTAGGGCAATGGCTCTTAGTTGCATAGCTAAGAGAAAGGAGGTCTCATCACGATCCATCCTTCTCATTTCCACTAGGTGTTTGTGGGTGACATTATCATCATCTAGTCACCATGCCAGGGAAGTGACCTTCAATCTCTCCTTATGATATATTGAAATAAAATACAAAGAAATAAATATAAAAGGAAATTGATGGGCTTGGAAAAAGTTCATTGTGGATGAAGGTACCACACACCCTCTACAAAGGCACCCAGGAATGAGACACTATGACCCCTTGTATGTCATGAGCCCTATTCCCATTGACTCTTGACCCCAAACACTTCATCCACTTTACATGGATTAGAGAAGGATCTATTTGAGACTCTCATTGACCTAGGGAAATATCTACCCAATAGGACACCTCCTCAACCCTCCCATATTCAAGCTTGACAAGTCGCATAATGTCTTTGAGCAATTAATTGTTTGATATAGTGATCTTTGATGCACATGATTATATGGATTATTTATTGATTGGATTCACTTATCATGATGTTATGACTTGATATCCTTGGAGGGCATGCTCATTTGTCTTTGCAGGACATAGTTGGTGGACATTTTTGGGAGAACAAGCCTATCTTGGGCTTCCATGGGGTTACAATCCCACAGGTTGGATGCCAAGGGCATGCATGCCGGATGAGAAATATCATACTTGGAAGGCCTTGATGATGACTTGGATGACATAGCCCATCCCTCATTTACCGAACGATTTGTCTAGGAGGGGAAAGAAGTCCCCTTTTTTAGCTTGACGTCATGTTTGGGGACCTAGGGCATGGTGGTGAGATGGTATGTATTGGTGCTTGGACATTTTGAGGTTTTTGAGGCTTTTACCATGAAGGAAGAAATTTGGATGCTTTACATGTGGCTTTGGGAAGCCTTGCTACCTTCCTACATCACCAACGACCTTCTCCTAGTGCCAAAACATCCTCTAAAGGGGTGACGTCCATGTAAATTAGGGTTTTATTTGTGCAAAAGTGAAATTTTAAATGAATTGTTTAATATTACTTTTTTAAGGGGAAAGATTAGGGTTGTTGACCCCTAATCTTGTGGTTTACCCCTTAATTTGTGGACAAGTCACCTTGGTGACATTTTTATAAATAAGTGATCATAATATCTCATTTTAATATAACTCTCCCTCATTGTGAGAAGTATTGGTGTGAAATTTTCGCTACACTAGGATCTATTTGTCTCTTGTGCACTTTTTTATGGCTATCTTGATGAATGGTTGATGGAGGAGTGAGGCACTAGCCTTGGATGGTGTTTTCTATCTCTTATGGTGGATTATCTTGGCATCTCTCTTGATTTTGGTATGGTATTTTACTATTATGCTATCATTATTTTTCAATTAAAGGATTGTTGTGATAGGATCTAGGTGGTAAGTATAAGGGAATACACCTCCACCATATCCTTCATCATTTTATGCTTCATCTCATTGATTATGCAAGGGTTTGCTAAGATAAGTATAAGGGTATACACTGTCTTAGCTTAAACCCTAGCTAGATAAAATTTACTTGGGAATTAAAAGGGATTACACCCCCAAGGAGGTAGCTTCTCTATCCATTTATTCATTTGAATTCATTAACCCAATAGTAAAGGCACTATTCATATACCTTTTTCACTGGAGATATAAAATCATTGCCTTGGGAAACACATTTTTTTATCTTTTGAAAGGTTTCTTTCTTGAAGTTGGTTTGCCTCATTGAAAGGATTCTTCCCATACTAGGGCATACCCTCTCTCCCATTACTTTTATTTTTGTTACAAACCCTAACCTATATCCATTAGGGCTTATCTAACCTAGATAAACTACTGTCCATAACTCCTAAACTAACCCTAGGCTAGCTCCTAAATTTTTCTCACTTACTCTACTAACTAGGGTGCATATTTTGAGCTAACTGTTGGCATATTTTGGTGGTGTAATTTGATGATATAAGTGACTGAAATATACATCCATAAGGCTGAAATTTTCTTCAGAAAATACATGTTTACAACAACCATCTTCTCTTGCCTCTTAAGTGCCATTTTTTTATACTATGTTCATTGCTAATCTTGATGTTGATTTAATTAACTAGTTTATATCTTTGTATGCTTATTTAGATGCTTTATTTTCTGATATAAATTGTCATATATTGTTGCAAATTAGGGACAACAATATTAACTTGTTGATTCATACTAACATATATCATTGCAAGTTGGATTTTCTTATGTCTCGGGTAGGTACAATCATCCGAACAAGTACTATACTTATGGGGAAACAATCACTTGACTTACAAGGCATCTCTTTCCATTTTTAATTTCACTTAGACTTGACCTCTATGGGATTCACTTCCATTTCTCTCCATCTCCATCTCAATCCCCCTAGGGTCACTGGGATCGCCTCCCTAGAGTGACCTAGTCACCCTTGAAGTGTGAGACCTACATCGAGGTGACATTGGGTGTAGTATTACCAAGTTGTAGCACTTGCTTTGTGTTTGGGTCGGGCCTTTCCCAACCTACAACTTGCGCTATAACAAAACCAAAATGGGTAAATAAAATATAATAAAAATACTTAACCCCTTTATCCCCCTCTCTCATGGAATCATATCCCATATCTCTTTTGTCCTTGTTTGTCTTACAGTCAACAATGTATTTTATTAATATATGTATATATAAGTATTACATTTCCTAGGCACTTTGGCCCCTTTCCAAATTATCGACTCACCAACCTAATGTCACATTTACATAATACATTCTAGTTCATAGGGATTAAAATTGGGGTGTTACATCCCCCTCCCCTAATTTTGGCATTGTCCTCAATGCACAACACCTTATCAATGTTCTTATAATTCTAGGTACTCTGGTCTTTAATCTACACATGCAATCTAACCAATTGGTTATATACATAGGCATTCCAACCCAAAACATATATAATGATCTTCATAATTTATATTTCTGGCAGTAGTTCCAACCAACAATATCTCCTTCCCTATAAACCTTTACAACCCAAATGAATGAATCCCTTTCTCTTCCATGCAGTCCCTTGGGATATTCCACTTCTCTTTGGGGCTCCAATGCACTCATCTAGGAAGTTTCAGATTTGTGGTTCCAAGAACTCCAGTTGCAACAAGCCCGCTGGACTTTCTTTGTTCCATTCCCTTGGCATTGAGCTTGCTTTCCTCCTATTTCTCTTCTTTCCGAGATTCTAAATTCAATAGTCAACATATCATATGTATTACACACATACAATTATCATGAGATATCATCATAACAAATTTCAATCATAAATTTCAAATATGTTTTATATAGGAAAACATAATTTCCAAGAATGAGCTTCTAGCTCCTAATACATTTGGCTCTTGTAGCAGTAGGAATCAATATTTATTATATATCATAGTAGTTCCATAGCCAAGGCCATTACTCCTGCAATTTTCTCAACCTTCAATCAGCCAAACCAATTGTTATCATATCAAAACAATTTTTAATTTCTCAAATTTGTTTATATATAGGAAATAAAATTCCCTAGGCATGAGGATTTTGCTCATAATTTTTTTCTCTTGTAGCAACAAGAATTGGTCCTATGTAGAGGCTTATATCCCTACCACATCCAAGACCATTATCCCTACAATTTCCTCAACCTTTCATTTAACAAACTACTAGCATAACATAACAATTTGTAACTATTAATTTCTCAAATCTATTTTATACAGGAAAATAAATTTTCCAGGGATGAATTTTTTGCTCATAATGTTTGGCTTCTGCAAATGTAGATATTAGTCTTCCTTGTGGGATTAAATCCCTGTCATATCCAAACCATCCTACTTGCAATTTTCTCAATTTACACTCAGTGAAAATAGATTGTCAGTAATTATTAAATTATAGTTCCCAAAATTGTTTTATACAGGAAAATAAAAATTCCAAGCATGATCTTTTGTTCATAATGTTTGGATCTTGCAATAGTAGTGTTAAAATAATGTAACTGCAAAGTGTATTCTTATTATTATTTGATATATTATTCATTGGATCAATCCCCATTGTGGATTGATCATGTTGGCTATTATAAAAGGACCAAATCCCCTTTTGCGGATTGGTCATAATGTAATTGTAAAAGGCAAAAGAAGAAGTCGGCCCCAGAATATATCAAGAGGCCTCGAAATATAATAAAGGTGGTTATAACCACCCAGTTGGAGAAGTCAGCCATGCCAGTGAAGAGACACTTCACATGTGCCAGTCTTATATAAATAAGGAGGCTAGCGCCTCACTTAGACACACAACTAACTTACTCATTGAGAGACAAGTTTCAAAACTACAATTAGAGAAGAAGGAGAGAGAGTGGCGCATCTTTGGGAGAGGATCTTCTGTAATAGTTTGAGTTATCTCTTGGCATTGTATTGGCTATCTATAATAAGGAAGTTTTGTTGGGTTTTCTTTCCCTAGAGGGTTTCCCAGGATAAATGTTGTGTCTCTTGTGATTGTGTATTTCTCAGTGATCTTGTATTATGCTATTGTTATCTATTGAAATGAAAAGAACTATAATAATGGTTTAAAAATTAACATGGTATTAGAGCCAAGCTGAAGAGAGCATCTTTCACAAGAGAAAAGTGAAAAACGTCATTGTTACCGTACATGAAAATTAGGGATTTTTGTTGGTGAGGTATTTCATCCCTAAAACCATCTAGAAAAGTACGCCCTCCCCCAAGGATCATTTTGGCACCTTTAGTGCACCTTTTCAGTGGCTAGATCTCTAGGAAAGTGAAACCCTAGTTTCACAAAGTACCAAAAAACTAGAAAACCAGAGTACCAGAAGTACCAGAGTACCAAAAGTACCAAAAAACCAGAAGCACTAGTCCAGAAATCTGCAAATCAAGTTTGAGGGGGTAAAAGTTGGATTTTCAAAAATCTGACTGCACCAGCTTACTCACCTTAGCTCAGCTCATCTATCCCCTGGATCAGAATTTCAAAATTCAAAGTTTGAAAAATTAGGGTTTCCTCATAAAACCCTAAGTTGTAGTTGTAGTTGCAGTCTCAAAACCAGTTGCAGTTGCAGTACCAGTTGCAGTTACAGTCGTACTACTAGTTGTCGTCACCCTTGAAGTTTTTAAAGAGTTGGTAATGATTACCGCTGCTACCAGATGGTGCCACCATTTGCAAATGATATCAGAGGTATGTACTCATATATGTTTAAATGGTTAAGCTTTAAAGAGTACTTGCAGGAGAAGGGATCTCTTGCCATAGATCTAGAAGGATCTCAAGATCCAACACATTTAGAGGAATGATGCAACCCAAGTGTGATTATTCTGATATGCATCTATTTGTTATGACATTATTTTGATCAGTGTTGCATGCTAAAGCTATGATCAAATTATTAGATGGATTAAAGTAGAGATCATAGAGTTTATTCTCTAATCTAACCTTTTGTCAAGAGAGCATATTGTCCTAGTACAAAAGACAGGTTGAAGAAAACACTTGTCATCTTGAGTGAAGGAGACTTGGAAGGAAAGTAGCAGCACTCCAGGTTCCAGAAGAAACCTCGTGTGTTAGTTCCAGGTTGTTGTGGAGGAATGTTTGATCACAACAATATCAAATTGTTGACCTCATTTCGTATTGTATTCCTTACCTCAATCTTTGATTCAGACAAGTTACAAGTAATATCTCTAAAGGAGCTACTGTGATGATTGTTCGTGCTATTGCTTTATATTATCAAAAGGATATTACTCTTGCCTGTTGTTTTGTTGACCATGCTCTAGGTCACACGTAATAACCCTAAGGAAGCTATAATGAAGGTTGCATAAGGCAACGTGCTAAAGGAGAGACCATAAATGAAGCAATCATCATTGGAAAAGAAGAAGGTGGCTTGCTTAAGCTAAAGAGTCACTTAGAAGCTGCCATGACCCATGCCATTGAGAATCCATGTGAACTTTGGCATAAAATATTAGCTCACATTAACTACAAGGCGCTACCATACATATGCAAAGCAGTCATAGGCTTACCAGAACTCAAGGTTGACCATGAAGGCGTATGAAATGGATGTGCACAAGGGACGAACATCAAGAACCCTTTTTCGAAGAGAGACAACAAACCAGACGGATTCCTAGAACTCATTCATTCAGATGTCTTTGGCGTAATGCCATCGTCCTCCATTAGTGGAAAATTCAAGGAATTCAAAGCCTTGATAGAGAATATTTTTGAAATAAAGATAAAGATACTCAGGTCAGATAATGGAGGAGAATAAAGGTGGTTATAACCACCCAGTTGGAGAAGTCAACCCTACCAGTGAAGAGACGCTTCACAAGTGCCAGTCTGGAGGCTAGCGTCTCACTTAGACACACAACTGACTTGCTCATTGAGAGACAAGTTTTGGAACTATAGTTAGAGAAGAAGGAGAGAGAGTGGCACATCTTTGGGAGAGGATATTCTTTATTAATTTGATTTATCTCTTGGCATTGTATTGGCTATCTATAATAAGGAAGTTTTGTTGGGTTTTCTTCCCCTAGAGGGTTTCCCAGGATAAATGTTGT